>JAJHSJ010001012.1:0-52736 GCA_021015155.1 Magnolia officinalis | reverse complement strand
CCACAGTCCTGACGACCCCTTCTGCCGGTGTGTATGAGGGTTGCAAGCAACAGCTTCAATTGGACTTGATGTGATGTAAGGCACCGCTACTTGTTGCACCCATCTTCCCGACAACATGTCCCACTTGAGCAGATGGTGGCATAGTTCAAAACCTAAAAATTGGACTTGATGTGATGTTCAGACTGGTCGGACAGACTGACTTGAAGACTAAGACCCAACATGACTCAACATTTGTTCATTGTAATTTTAAAATATTAGCATTGTTAATAGATATCTAATGGTTAGATCTTGCATTAATAACATAAACCCTAACTCAGAGCAACAACACTATTGATAGTTCGTTCATTGGGACAAGTCTCTTTGAGTCGGTGCTGATGCCCAGCCAACTTGAGTTGGCCAAATTTCGAGTCAGCCAGTTTTAGACCTATGGATGGTAGATCCTACCATGACATTCTTATCATTGGTATTATGGCATGGATGTCCTGTGCAAGTGCATGTTGGCAGGAAAGAGCGCCCTGTGCCAATTGGTTCTCATCTACTGGATTGGTGGGCCTCACATGTGATAGGTTTCTGCTTGGGGTGGACCCACCATCTCACGCCAAAGATCTCATGCAAGACATTTACACTCACACGGACAGACCACACTGCAAATAATTTCAGTAAGAAACGAACTGAAAAATGAATGATTTACATTATTGAATGCTTGGTCTCAATTCTCAAGAGTGTCTGTACACATGAATGGAATGAAAATAGCGAGTACAAGACATACAAAAATAATTTTTTGTTAGCAACTCTCACCCCAACACATCAATAAATGATCGGGAAATAAGAAGAACGTACAAATTGTTACATCCAACAGACTGAATTCAGCCCCTCTTCCTGGTACATACATAAAAGAAAAGAAAGAGAAAAGAAAAAAAAAAGAAAAAAAAAAAAAAGAATTTTAAAAAATGAAGTAAGAAATTATCCCGTAGGTGATGCTGCTTCATCTCAGAGAGATCACGCGCGCTTTCTTTGGCAGCTGCCAGAGGAAGAAAAAATAATCGCGAATCTGGATGCTACATGTCGGAAAACCTACACAAATTGCAGAAAAATGTTTAATGCAAAAGAAAGACATATCATGTTCTATACTTTTAGGCAAACTAGAATGAATGATGAAGAGTGGACCTTTACTCCCAAATTACTTAAGTAAATACTAAAAGATGGAAAGCCGCCCCCCCTAAAAAATTTTTTTAATTAATTAATGAATTAATTTATTTTTAAGGTGCCATAATCACAACCATCTGATTCTTTGAAGATCAAATGGTTCTCAAGTGGGCACCACAACTCTTGCTGGGTTCCAATCCTGGTCAGTTTAAAGTGGTGGTCACCTACATATGAAAACCTTCAGTGTCTGACAATCACTTTTACCAGAAATCTGGTGCAAGCAATTGCACAGGAACATTCATTTAAGATTCCACAAACCATTTAGCACTATGATGTTGTAACTGTGGCACACTTAAAAAGTGATAAGATAACCACAGAAAAGAGTTCCCAAAAGATCAACTCATATCTGGCCTTTCTCAAATCCCAGGCTACCTCGGCCATTACACCAGTTGCCTTGATGAATCCCATGGGCATTCCAGTCTTTTCAAAGCAAGATTTTCACACCCTTTTTGTCAAAAAAAAAGAAGAAGAGAGACTACACTCCCTATGCATAGGGTTGGTAATAACCAATAGGAAAAGTGGGATACCAAAAACTCAATAGGAAACTCAAGTTTCACACCTATTCATCTGAGAGAACCTCTGTGCTTGGCCTGTAGATATGCAAAGAGAAGCTCGTTCCAAGTGTCAGGTACTCCAGGAAGGCACCAATGGCTACAGTCTGGCACAGATGGACTGTCACTCCATTTGCCAACATGGGCATCACTCCGGAAGGCCCCCATGGAAGTTACAGGAAGAATGGTTACAGGAACTTTCATCTCTGATACAACCTCTGAAATGATATCTGTAAACACGCTTTGGTTGAGCCCCTTGATTTCTGACGTGGGGTATTGGGTCACTTTGCAAACACTCCGGCCTGGACCTCTGATGCATAAACAACACTTTTAAATTTCTTATATCGACGAGCAAGTTATGCTTACAGAAGAAATGAAATGAACAAGACTCTCAGAACTAATGTTCAGAAACAGGGATTTGAGTTGGAAAACAGGTTTTCAGTTTCCGAGTTTTCACTCAACTCAATGCAGAACTGGCCAAATTGGTAAGAGTCCTGCATAAGCTAACAACATAATCTGACTGATTTTGTATGTAGTTCTAATATTGAACTATGAGTTGAACAGAGTAGCCCTGGTCAAGTTCAGAGGCAAGTTTTTTATTATTTTGTCCTTCATTTTAACATAATTGTGGGCCTTCAAAACGACAATCAAAGATGCCATCCCAGATAGAACCCCTTTCCAAAAAGGTTAAAGTTCTATTAATGTCTTAAAATATCTTCTTTTTTCCTTCATGTTCAGCTTATGACATGAGAACTTGGCATGCAAGATTGTTACAAGATATACATGAATCTGACACCATCCAATCCATGATATCGCAATGCTGGGATGTGGGGCCAAAGCTTGCCCTATGATTGACTTTTGATGGATATGGGGCCCCACATCCCTGAACTGATCAATCCAATAACCAGATAGTATTAGATTCATGCATATCTAACAAATGTGTTTCAAATTATGCATATTGGATTATTGTTGTGTTGTTGTTTGTGATATATGCATGGCAGCCACTGGCCACAAGGACTCTTTATCTTGTTTAAAGACAGGTACTTACTGCTACAAAAAAAGTTTTCTTAAAGAACTTCCTAAGACCCACTGTTTATATGGCTGAGTCTTTTAAGCACTTGCAATTAGAGTGCAGGTTATGCGCCGAGCATTGACTTTCCTCAAGGTGGTTTTCCAACAAATTAGAGAAAATAAAGGGCCCAAAAATGGCCTATAAAAAAGCATCCTTAAGGCAAAAGGAGATGATTTCTGAGAATAATCCACTTTCAGCAGAAACTGCTGCACAAAAACAGTCATGTACAAAGTCAGACCATCTGTCCAGTCTTGCAGCCAAAAGCCAGGGAAGTAGATTTTGGTTACAGACCCAGTTAGATGGAGTTGCTGTGTCCAGGATACCCTTTAGAGTTAGTCAATTGAGACAAGGAGAGTACCCCCAATGCGAAGGCTCAAAAGTCCGAAAGAAGACTTGTGTTCTACGGTGTTGACCATAGCTTCTACCCATGATGCCCAAGTGCCCAATGCTGTTCTGTATGCAGTATGATTGGCATTCCAAGCTTCAGCGTTCCATTGACCTGGAAATAGGCGCCCCTGTCAGGAAACACATTTTATAAGCATTTTCTAGATACACATAACAAAACAAGGGAATAGACATTCATATGGGAAAAAGCTAAGGAAAAACAAACACAGTATTGCAGCATCCATGTCCCACGGCAATCTTATAGAGTAACCATAGTAGGGATAAAATGGATTCTGCATTGCAAATATAAATTATCAATGCAGTATTAATATGTTCTAATATACTAATGAACTCAACACCAGCAGCACAAGCAAAAATAGGTCCTCACGTATCTTTCATGGCACACTACAGTAATGCTACAGTGGCGTGCCATGGTGTACTACAGTATCTTGCCACAGTAACATCACGGAAATCTTAACATGGTGTGGAAAGAATTCTAATAATATATGAAGTCTGTTCCTATTTTCCAGCAGATGCCAGATTCCCTAAACCCTACAAACCTAAACTCCTGCAGATTCCAGATTCCAACCCTGCTTTTGCATGATTATGATGTTAGGTGAAGCTTGACTGAGACATGAATTCAAATATGCTTCTCTCTTTTATTTGGTCATACTTTGGGGGATGGATTTCTGTTGTTTAACACAAACACATAAATGAGATGCTATTTGGAACACAATTACGCAAAGGCGTAAGGACAACATGCATTGTAAACAACATTGAGACTTCCAGCAGATGATCCATGAAAACTCAAATTGAACAGATAATAATTGAATTCATAAAACATGCAGTCAACAATACAATAAGCTTCAGATGTTTCAGAAGGAACAAACAAGGTCACTAAGATGCCACTCCATATGGCAACTGAACTCGATTGCTCCAGATGCCACTAGCTTTTGGCTTCCAAACCCACTCAGACTGGTGTTTGCAACAGTTGAAATTCAATTTGCTTTCAGCCTACTTGTCGTCATCCAACTGTAGACACATGCCTTTTCACTTATGGATAAACATCAACATCTTTGAGCCTTAATTACAACAGGGGGGCAAATATCAAGAAATATCCAACTACCATTCAGTTTCTCTCAGATCATCTGATCAATGACAAATTCCTCACATTTATCGAAGGTCCCATAATTTTTCAGTGGTAGCAGACAAATTGTGCCTTGGACATCAAACTAATCCTCTGACAGAATGATCATGCATCTTCCTCAATCCCTGAAGCAATCCATCAAAGCATGTCAAATACAATTTCTTCTACTATGTTCTTTTCTTTACCATCTCAAAAATTAAAAATAAACATAGTTATGTATAGATGAATTCAAATCCTATTTTCTGTTGGTCCATGCCAACTTCCATTTACATAGTTTTGAAATTTTTACTTGTTGCCTTTTCTCTGATCCCACTGCTTCTTTAAGTTAATGATGAAATAGGAAATAATCTTAATAGTTATTTCATATAAACCATGCTTTGGCTCCAATAATCAGCGGAGCTGTATTGCTTTTCTTCTTTAAATAGAAATAAATCTCATGTTTGATTTATTGCTTAATGGCTAAAGCATGATGTGAGGCAGCATTTTAGTACAACCTACCTGCCAAAAATAAAATTGAGACACCTAAGGGGCTTCTAAGAGAATCGTCTCCCAAGTGACGTGAAAACCACTTATGGCATGGAATCTCATTGTATCTTTGGAGGTACTCTGCCTGAGTGTGACATGTGTCATACTGTTACCAGGCACTAACAGGGTCCTAATAAGTATCTGTAGTTATATACTAACCTAATTTTTTTAGCATGGAGAATAACTAAAAATACAGTATTCAATTAAGAATTAATTCTCTACACATAGAAACTCCAAAGTGGGTGTTCTGTTCTAACCATGTCCAATTATTCAGTTTTACATGTAAATTTCATATCCATGACATGTTGAGTTGTACCTTTCATACCAGTGTAGCATAAAGAGTGAATTATCTCCATAGTCCATCTGCAAATATACAATTAGTCACCTGGGATGAGGCTGCTCCTTCCTGCCCTGATATCCAAGGTTAGTTTATCCTAGCTAATCAGCAGGTGCCATTTGCAGAGAGCATCAGTTGACATTGTGATGAGGACATCCGAGCACCATACTAGAGGAGGGCTGGGCCAGTTTCCTTATGGCTAGACAACCATTACATAGGGCCCATTTGACCCAATTTACATTCCTAGCCACATTGAGACCCCACATGCATGTTCGTGTATTTTTGAGAATCCTACACTGGGTAGATGCACGGGGGCTACATATAGGAGCTTGATGGACACATCGGACCGTTGGATCTAGTGGACACGATGATCAAACCATTAAATCATCATCATCGAACATATTGATTGTGAACCCCCATGGGCTATGAAATAGTTTAGTTGTTTAGTTTGTTTACAGGTTTCATTATTTTTTGTAAAGCTCATATTTGTGTTGAGATTAAAGAGTTAGGAACAATTATTAATTCATTAAGCAACTTTATGTTGAGAATATTATCTGAGCACCTTTTGTAGAAGGGTTTTTCTGAGACTATAAAGGTTTGGACGTCCCCACCCTAGCCAATACGTATGTTATGAATGAAAGAGATTTCTCTCCTTTTACTTTGAAATTGAGTAAAATTTCATCACGTGATTGGATTGGTTGGGCAAAACCACGGGAAGTGACTCCCTAGTTATCTTTTATACTTTTCTCTCCCCTCAATAAGGCATCATCTTCTCTCAGCTTCTTTTCTTCCTTCTTCATCTCTTCATTTCTTTTCTTCTTTGTTACCATCCAAAACCTAAATCGACCCATCCCAAGCCCAAACCGACCACAACCAACAATCATTTGTTGTCTGTACGGACGTACGGACGCATGCACATACGGTTGTCCGTACTGACAGCCTTGTATAGTAGCCCCATTATGTCGTCACAAATGCTCTTCCCTTCCCTTAGCCCCCCTCTTCAAAATCCCTAAACTAATTTCACCAAACCATAATCCTAAAATTCCAAAATTCCAAAATTTTCCAAACCCAAATCCCCAAAATCTGAAATTCCCTTAACCAAATCATAAATCCCTAATTCCCATAACCTGAACCCATATTCTCAATTCTAGAAACCCTAAATCCTAAATCCCTTAGACGCAAAATCTAAAATCCTAACCTAAAGCCTTCCAAAACCTCAACCCTACTGTTCCAAACCCTAATTCCTTTAAGCCTAGATACCACAAACTCATTTCTCACATTCCCTATCCTTTAAACAGTCCTAGCAAGTCAAAACTCATATAAGACACAATTTCCATTGAATTCTAATTTAACCCTGTGCTAGGATGGGGTTATATCTCCCACAGGTCCTAGTTAATCAATAATTTATAAGATTCGCATTGCAGGACTGTCATAGGCTTGAATTTGAACATGTCATGAATATGAAATTTCTGAATTTATGGTAAATTAGCTTTATTTCGTCGTTCCATTGCTCTAGTTTACCTGTCTTTGGCATCATATTTTCTGCATCACGTTGGCAATATGGCCTAATCTCCCCAATTCCCAAAGAACCTAAAGGAGATTGAGTTCGTGGAGTTTGTTGCTCTTGCCAACTGCATCAACGGTTTTCACCCTTCCACCACTGTCGACAATGCTGGAAACCGGACCCCTCTGGATGATTCTCATTGAAATCCTTCTACAATCACCTATTAGTTTTCATCAATTTGAGATCCAAATATGGCATTTCCTGGGCCCTCCTAGGCTCATTGCTTTTGAATGGCTTGTGGCTACTGGTGAAAAAGAAGATTCTCACACAATAGATAATTCAGGGAAAAGAATTATGGTGATCATTGAGAGTTTATCATGTCATGTACCTTCAGAATGCGGAATTGGTTGATCATCTCCCTATCCACTATCAGTTTGCTTCACAGTTTGGAGATATCTACTGGACTGTGGGCTGTTTGGGAAGAAAGAAATGCAAGGTGTTTTGATAATACTAGCAAGTTGGTTCAAGGCATTTCTCAAAGGGCCGGATAGCCGGTCATTGAATGGGCTTCTTGTGTCCCAAATTTGAAGGGATGTAATTTGGTTTTTCTCGAGATGTAATCTGGCCACCTGCTCGGTGTCTCTTTTGTTTTTGTTTTTGCTTTCAGTTTGTTTGCTTTCTCCTTTTTAACAAAATTCCGTAATCTTTCAAAAAAAAAAAAAAAAAGATCTACTGAACCTTCTTAGCATTTGGGTCATGCCTGGTGCTGTAGACGATCTCATTGTCAAATTGGACAGGGGTTTGGGAAAAAGGTAGAAGTCCCTCCGGCATCTATCTTGGCTGGTTGTTCTTTGATTGTTCTGGAAAGAATGAAATTATCACATTTTCAACGGCTGGTCTAAGCCTAGTGAGATGGTGTTCATTAAAGTTAAGATTGAAGTTGTATCTTGGGCTGTTGGCATGAATCTTTGTAAATGGATGATCTTTTGGGTGGGTAGGATATTGCCCTTTACTTTTGAGTTGGGGTGCAATGGAAGCCACCTTGCTGCCCTTTGTTTTCCTCTTTTGTTTCAGTTTAATAAAGTCTTTGTTGCCAACCAAAAAAAGAACAGAAAAAAAGGAACAACTGTTAGTTATTTGTTATGATCAACTTTTCATGGAGAACCTCAATTTTTTTTTTTTCCACTTCTGTTGCATACACATTGTTCATCATGCCTTTGATATCCACCAAACCTTCAAAAGAAAGATCAAGCTTTCATGATGAACATTTCACTACTCATTTTGCAAGAGAATGAAGGCTGAATATCTGACCCTATTATACAAAGCCATGGGAGAAGAAGATAAAAGAAAAAGCCTTTGTGAATCCCGTTTTGCCAATCCTATCTAAGGCCCTACCTCAGTAAGAGAACAAATCCTCAGATCCCTTCTCACCATCTCAATCAAAATCCTCTAACATGTTCCTCTCATTAACTATTTAAGCTCAATGGACATTTCAATTTTCAACATACTAAGGCACATAGAATGGATGATAGGAGACAAGGCTAAAGAAAGAGAAGAACTCAAAGCCGCATGCTACAGATGATGGTGCCAAGATCTGTCAAGCATGACAAAGCAAGAGGCCAGGAACATGAAAGAGTGCCAAAGTGAAGAATCCAAGCTAGGTATAAAGCAAGGACGCGGTACATGTTAAATATAGATCATAAAGCATACTAAATAAATATATAAATGATAAAGTACTAAACTGGTCTCCCGCTCGTTAGATGAGCTGGTAGAGACAGTGTAGTACGTGTAAGTGATCCAGGGTTCAATCCCTGGTAGTGTTGCCTTTCAAAAATAAGTAAATAAATAAATAAAGGACTAAACTGCATAAGTATGTGATTAATCATTGGCTTACCACCATAAGCCCTGCTAGCCTACTTGCCAAGTAGAAAATGGAGGCCCAGTTGCCCTGTGATTAGTCCATAGTGGCTGTTTCTGGGTGGGACCAACATGTCTAACTGTCATGCCCCACGTTTCAGGTTCACTGCCTATATGGGACGAGTAGAGCACTTTCCTTCTATTTTCATGAATAGATTAGCAGGCTTGTGCTGCTGAAACTTAACTTTCACCTATAACTAGATCTGAACTCCTAAAACAAATTTATGAAATGGGCAACTTAACATTCACCTATAACTAGATCTGAACTCCTAAAACAAACTTATGAAATGGGCAACTTAACTTTCACCTATAACTAGATCTGAACTCCTAAAACAAATTTATGAAATGGGCAACTTAACTTTCACCTATAACTAGATCTGAACTCCTAAAACAAATTTATGAAATGGGCATCCATTCAAAGATCAATCCACCAACATAAAGGAACTTACATATTGAAAAGCTTTCCTGGTGTCCACCATTGTCCTGAATTGAAAATCAGAACGTCTGAATCAATCCACTTCTTATTAATCTCATCCAACACATCCAGATGAAGCGTTGACTGCACCCTCTTTGGCCCATGTCTTGGGGGCTTCCCCTGCTGCACCAAGAATACTGAGCGGTAGAATTCGATGGTTAAATTGAAAGAATGGAACCGCACACCCAAGAACCGTATCTGCTTCGTAATCCTGTTCCCATTGACTTCATAAACAGTCTTCTGATCCTCCACACCAGTCATAAGCAAACATATCATTGATTCCCACTGCGTCCTACTCATCGAATCCCCAACAAAAACAACCCGTTTCCCTCGAAGCTGTTTCAAGATCTCAGGCACGCTGAAACTTGGGAGATCACAATGCAGAGGCTTCCACTGCCATTTCAGATACTCGTTATCTCTCCGGCCGTTTGCCAAGCAATTGAATCCCCGTTCTGCGAATGGACAATCTGAGCTGTTGTAGTGCGGGTGTGTGTCGTCCGGGACCCACTTGCCATCGAAGAAATCACAGCCATCAACGGAGCCAGAGAATTCGGAGAACCCATATCGCTGGTTAATCAGCTGACCGAGATTCGGGAAGACGAACACATAACCACAGCTGATGACGAAAAAGAGAGATAGCAACAATGAAACCCCGACACGGGCACTGAAAGATCGCATGACCCAGCTCTTACGCGGGAGAGCAACCCTCGGGCTGCTGAAGCTGGGAGATCTCCGGGCCAAATGGCCTGACGTACTCCGACTAAACGTACTCACCATACCCGATCATCCGAAGCACAAAAGAACAGTTGAAATTCACATTCTTAACAAAACACCAAAATCAAGATCTCCAAGAATACAATCCTCCATAAACCCTAACCCCGTCGAAAATCAAGAATTTCGAAAAGGCATAACCAAGCTAACGAATCAAATCGAAAGAAATCGAGATCCGTCCGAAATCATATCCTTCATGAGATCTCCATTCAAGATCAGGAAAATGCCAATGCAGGGCGGCGTTCTTGATCATATCCGAGCCGTCCGGTGGAGGAAACAGATCGAATCGACCTCCATTCAAATCGAAGAACGATTCAATCTTACAGCAGTCTCAGGTGTGAAAAATATATAGGAAATTTTTGGAAAGAAAAAGAGAAAAGCGAACGGAATCAAAGAGATTTGAAACGAAAACGAAGAAATCGATTATATCGAACAGATTTTCGTCGGTGGAATTGCAGAAACCCTAGCTCGAGAAAGTGAGGAATTGGATCTTTGTAGCGTTGGGAAGAAATGGCAGAAAGAGACGAGAGCACTAAAATATAACTAGGCGGGAGGAAGGGCATTTTAGTAAGATCGCCATCCGTGCAGGAGGATTCTTGGTGACGCGGACTGAGATCGTACGCAACTACTCAGTTTGTAGTGGAGCAATACTATGGCAATTCGCGCGAGGAGAGATTGAAAACTGAAAAGGTAAATCGCGGAGCACGTGCCGGATTGAACCGCGTGTGAGATCCTGAACATTCATTAGGTGGGGCGTATTGCTGAGATGCCCTTTCTCAGAAACCGGACCCATCCAATAGGAAATGGATCAGTTTAAAAAAAGGGAGCGGATTGGGTGAGACCCTGGATCCACCGAGGTCGGTGGGACCCCTGACTGTGGGCCCACTGTGATGTGTTTGATTACATCCACGCCGTCCATCCATATTGAAAACTCATTTTAGGATGTTATCCAAAAATGAAGCTGATCCAAGGAACGACCAGATCTAGCACACGTGTGGCGCGCGGTCGACACTCACTCTCACTAGCAGTCCTGAGAGCGGGGCTCGTCAGTAATTTCAACGAAGGTTTTACTAGGTCAAGGTGCCCCGTACCACAATATGGTACTCGCTGGTTTCCACCTACGGACTGCATTTTTAAATGATGATCTGAACCGTTCACGTTCTAGATTCTATTCTACCTAAGCTATTGTAAGAAACGTTTTTTTGAACAGGTGATTGTGTATGAAGATGGATATTTAATGGCTAATATTCAAATCAAAGAATCAAAGGTCAGGATCAACAACGAAGCACGATTATGAGACTGTAGTTTCTATATGGTGACATGAACGGTCCAGATTAATCTGAGCATGCAATCGGGAGGTGGAACCCAGCTATCATACCATACCGTGATAAAGGTCCAACGTATCATGGCAAAACCCTCTTATCGACCTAATACCACCTGAAATAGGAGTAGAAACTTGGAAGATTACGTGTGGTGCATTATCGACCTTAGGATCTTTTTAGTCTTTTGCTTCATTCTTTAATAATCTTTAAATTACGGTTAGTCCTTCTTGAAAATCAAGCTGCTCAATATGAGCTTGGTTGCGTACACGTGTGCTGGATCCAAGCCATTCATCAGATGGGACTCACTGCCAACATATCCAATAATAAGAACGGACGCGGTTTGGCAAGTGACCCCAACACTAGCCAGCTAGCTGGTGTGAAAGCTCTAAGCCTCACCATGATGTATCTGTCTTATCCTCCCCATCCATCCATTTTTCCAGCTCAATTCAAGCATGATACAAAAAATGAGGCATATCCAACTCTCAGGTGGACCACACTGCAAGAAACAGTAAGAATTGAATATTTACTATTGAAAACCTTTTTAAGGCCACAAAAGTTTTGGATAAAGCTGAAATTTGTGTTTTCCTTTCATATAAGTTATTTTTTTAACCTCATCAACAGGATAGATGGCAAATAAACAGTACAGTGGATAAATAAACATTATCACATCTTGGTTTGAATGACATTATCAACCGGATGGACGACAAATAAACATTGCAGTGAGCTTTTGGAAGTTTAAATGGTGAGCATTCATACAACACTGTTTTCCTCTAACGTGATCCACCTAAAATTTGGATCTGCCTCATTTTTGTGATCATCTCTAAAATAATTTGAAAAAAATAATGAATGGGCAGCTTGGATGAAACAGATGTGTGCGCGTCGGGTACTACCCCTGTCAAGACCTCGCTTGACAGTGACGACCAAATTAGGAATCTACTGGGCCATCAAGATGTATACGTTTTTATCAACCCGCTGTCTATTATGACAATTTTTTTTAGAGCATGAGCCCAAAAAGGAAGTAGATTGAAGGATCAAGCAATTGGGATTGAACTTTCACCTGTTCAAACTTCTTGTGGGGCATAAAATTTTTGAATCATGCTGATAATCATGTTTTACTTTCACATTGGTATATGAGACCTTCTAAACAGATTGGATGGAAAATAAACATCATAGTAGGCCCTAGGAAGTTTTCAATAGTTGGAATTCAATCCCAACGGCTTCCTATGGTGTGGTCTACTTAAGCCTTTAATCAGCTTCATTTTTTAGGTTCACACTATAAGGGTGGATTTATCCTCCTTCCGGCATACTCACAAGGTGTTCAAATGTTTCAGAATGTTTGATGGTTGCATCGAGTCAATCAAGTGAATATTTATGCATAGAGTAATAGATATATAACTAAAATTTATTCGAATTTCTAATGTGACAGGATCCGAAGTTTTAACAAGTCACAAAGTATATGGCATTCGCAAATCCAGAATATAGATCAATATGTGGTTAACACGGGCCATTAACCATTATGTTTAGATTAAAAATTTTCAGATCCAGTTGAACCTAAGATCTCCATGTGTAACCTTGCAGAGGGGTTGAGAAGAGAAAATAATGATGCTTATGCTTGTGCTACCCGTAACACCCCTTGCAATTCGCTCGTATCTTTGAATGATGGGCCTCGAAAGAAGGTGTGATTGATATACTTGTTTTGGTTTGATTTCCTTAATTGTGGAATAACTTTTCAAAGTTTCACAGAATGGATCATTTGAGCACTTTACGGAGTCGCCACTAGCCAAATAAAAGGTTGCAAAATCTACAATTGATTAAAATCCATATAATCACCTTGAAATCAGGAAACCAAATAATTCCTGAATCGAGTGACTTCTTATTTTATCTACACTATGAATTCTAGGGAAGGACCTTGGTTATAGAAAAGGAGGAGGTTAGACACTCTTTTACCGCACGTGTGAAACACAGTCTTTACTTTGCTAGCCTGTACACTTTTAAAAGGAATTTGAGAAAACTTCCAGTAAAATACTAAGTTTACATATCGAAAAGAGATATTCTACCAACTCTTTAAATAAACAAAAATTTAAACTGAATAAGCATAAATTGAAACAGAAATGACAAATGGTAAAGCTTTCGGTAACAACATTAAAAGAAAAGTACATTAGACTTTCAATTATTTATTTAAATCATGCTTTTTGATACATAAAATCTTCAATAGAGGCAATTATAGAGTATACTTTACGTGATTGTTAGAGTAGAGCTTTACTAGTAAACTGTTAAAAATAATAATAAAAGGAAAATGAAAAGGTGTTATTAAAGATTTCCATACTACAAAAGGGGACAGGTTAAGAATATAACTTGAGCTCTAAAGGGAATAAAAGAGATTGAAAGAAGAGAGGGAGAAGGGAAGCAGAGTTTTCCTTGCTTCCGTTTCTTATTCATAGTGGCAGAGAATTTCTCTCTGCCTATGTCTTTATTTCTTTCTAACTCTTTCACTCTCCCCCTTAGTCTCCTCATTGCATGGGGACCCTTTAAATAGGCATTTGGAGAGGAACACGTAAGGCTCTTATGATAGGTTCAGTTGCTCTGAGCCTAAATCTTATCTGATGACTCATTTTATATGTTAGGCTTGGATAAACCGAAGCTCAAATGAATGGATATGAGCAAAATGATCCACACATGGCGTGACGGGATTGGGTCAACACATAGAACCTGTTGATGGCTAAAGGGGAGCCAGTTTTGCCCATAATCGGCTGAGCTACTACCAATTTTGGGCAGAACCGATCGAGGGACAACCTGATTTGGTGTGAAGCGTTGTTTCTACAACCGTGCACTGACTTGGTCCATCTCATTAGTTTGTCTACCCGAAGTGCTTTTAACCGTGTATCTGCCTTGATACAGGGCATACCAAAGGTATAAAGCTTAAGTGGATAATGTTTCGATAGTGGGGTGGTTACAGCCCCATATATCCCTGACAGGACCGTCCGTCTCTAGCTAGGTCCTGATGGGGGTAGTACCCAATTTGTGCCCAAAACAAATACATCATGTTGGGCTCACATAACTTTGACACCAGCTAGTTAGCTAGTGTTGGGGTTGCTAGCCAAACCGCATCCCATAAAAACCAGGCTGTTTCACATGAGTTTGGCTTGCAACAACTATGATCTAATAGGGCATTTTGGTAAAAATAAAAATAAAAAAGGCATTTTGATATAGGGTGTGTTTGGATTATTGATTACCACAGTAATGAACTATAAAACCGCCATGATTATATGTCACTCTAGGTATTTGGTGGTATTCCCATCCCCAAATCGATCAATTACATTACATTCCCTAATAAGATGATATAAACGCATGTAATTCCTATTGAACCAGTAACTACGATGATTGGATATTCAACTATAGAGATTACAGTCCTGGTGTCATCGTCATATAGTTAGATATGGGGGTTTGACGTATACAATGCACGTGGTGTTACTAGGATGAGATTAGTAGAGACCCCGAATCCACCGAGGTGTATGGGTCCCCCATAGGGATCACTAATGTATTTGACTACATCCATGTCGTTCATCTATAGTTATAGCTCATTTTAGGATATGATTCTTGCATGACTAAATTGGGTTGGATTACGACATCCATGTGTCTTCTTAACCATTTAAAGATGGAAAGAGGATGACATGCAGGTCGAACATGAAAAGGGGAGCCATGCATGTCTCGCTTGGGTTAGATTTTCACATGCATGTCTCTTGTAACAATTCAGAATTAGAAAGAGGATGACTTACAGGTTGAACACAAAAAAGGAAGCCATGCATGTCTCACTCGGGTCAGATTTATGCATGCATGTTTCTTGTAATAGTAAGACGAACTTGATTGGTGAAAGCCATGCAGATCCAAATCGGGTGTCCATTTAAACATGCATGCCCGAATTGTAAACTCTATGCGGAATTTCGAAGGACCGTGCCATGCATCAAATAAAATATATATATTACACACGCACACGCACCCCACACACTCACACCGTAGTGGGATTTCACTACCTATGGGTACTCAAACCCTTGACCAGGTGTTGAAATTCCTGAGAGTCTACCACCAAATCAAGAGTTAGGACCCCAAAATGATTCAAAATTGAAAAGATAGTAACCCAATGACACAACCTATTAGGTAGGAGTAGGTTTCAATCAAATATAAAAGCAAGAGAAAACATACCATTGTGGTAATCTAGATGAGTAGGCAATTAAAGTCATCTATATATCCCCCTAGATGATCAACGAAGACAACGATACAAGGATTATAGCTGAAGATATTGCAGTCCTACAAGTATAAGAAGAAGAGATTAGTAGCCTCCCTCAACCATCTACTCTTAGTGCATGGACAGACTACCACAAAAAAGGATAAGACACAAGCGATGAGAAGCTTCGTTGATAAAGATTGAAATCCGCGATATTTCTCTTAAATGATGGCAGGAAACCAAGTAGTAATATGATTGGAATCTCGGTATTAAAACGGAATACACAATAAGGGCGTGTTTGGACGGGCATTATGCGCTGGAGTAGAGTAGATGGTATTAGGGTGGATAGGTTTCTCGAATCTAGCACGTCCGTATTGAGGTATGTTTTGGGCAGCGCAGGAATGAAGAAGGATGGGATTGGAGGGTGGATTCAGATGGATTTCGCGCTAGATTTGGAATTTTCTTGCTGGATTTCTTATGGGATTGGGGGTATTTCGCTGCTACATGCGAAATCCCGTGGAGATGCGCACCTGTTTCCTGGCTGATGATATAAAATCCATGTGGAGCCCACTGTGTATATGTATGTAAATCCACTCCGTTTATCAGGTGCAAACCCGTATTTAAAATATAAACACGAAATATAGATCTGATCAAACATTCCTATTGGTCACACCAATGAGAATGATGTATAATTGCTAGAGATTTGACAGGCCTAAGTGTAGTTGTTCATCATTTGAGTATGTTCATTACATCACTTATGATTTACATAGATTAGTCTGTTTGATGAAAGATATTAAACATGTGGCTTGACGCACAGATCCACAGTTCTAATTCCACTCCCACTATTTGGGTGGTGCGGCAGTATTGATCATCAATGTCACTTTTACTTATATGCTGTTGGACGGACAAGATCATCACACGTAAAATGACCCGTCCGTGATTTTGGTATATCATATGGGATATGTTGCAATCCTATGCTCGTTGAAACACGACAGGGGCTGGATAGGGCAAATCCCATCCGTCCATCCAAACATCCCAACAGGTGACTTGCTGGATATAACAATCCACTAACGCAACCATTAATTTCTCAAAAAGGGTACAATTCACCCTAATACAATCCAATCCCATGGGATTTGCTCGTCCAAACACACCCTACTGTATATCTAACAAATGAATTTCATGGAAGGCTACGAGTTTATAGCACATTACCCCTACCTACTCGGGTTTTAACCACCACCTTAGAAAGGTTGAGAAATTAATCAGGGAGTTGTAAATACCTAATCATCTTATCTTTACGGATTTCCTAAGATTTCATAATTCAATGAACAGTGGATGTTTGGTGGGACTCCAACATCTCAATGGCCCACAAAGAGCCTCATTGCGTGGGTCCCACCACTCGCGTGAACTAAGCATGTGGACCTTTTGTCACACGTGCGTGTGGGATTAGCATTTTCCTAAGAAAACAGCGTATTGATTGGACTACTCGTAGGGCCAGCCGATCGCTCCAGCGTCGTTGGTTGAGAAATGTTAATTCCACTCGCTCAAGTCCACTTTGTGGTTGCACTCGCCTTAGACTTGCATACGAAGCATACATGTGAGATATCTGGACCGTTTATTAGTCTATTTAGAGATACCAGGTCGATAAAATCAGTCTAAAACATCATAAAATGGACCACTATTGTGAAAAATAAATGAACGGTTAATACATAGACAAACAGTGAAAATTCGCTTATGTAGATGTGGGCCACCTGTTGGATGATCCTGATCTTTGAACAAGACAATATACAGTGGGAATCATCTGATGATCAGATCAGACAACGCACGTATGCCTCATTTCCACATGTGAGGCGCGTGTTAAAAAGTTTACTCGAGCATTTGATGTCCGTCTATATAAATACCGCGAATCAGCGACCTACTTATAATTCCTCTAAAAATAAAAACATCATAAATACCTTCCGAAAGAAGGGTACCAATCCCACAAACCCATCAATGGTGCATGGTGGTCATGGATCTGGACCGTCCATTTTATTACTTGGATGATGCAATTTCACTGATTCAAATCCATACTCATCAAAACTATCACCCATTTTGGATGGTCAAGAAAAGTTGGAGCTACGGTCCCAGAAGATGATAAGAATCTGATTGTTTCAAACAAATAAAGCACTGGTTTTTTTAATATCATTGGTCCATCCTTGGAGTGGCCCATCAGTTACTCGGTCAGGATTGATTAGCATTTCTATCCATCTATGAGTTTCAGAATCAATACCATTTGATGGTGCACCGCACACACATGGTGTGTTCTAGAGGTTTTGGAGGGCTTAAGCCTTTAAGCCTTTAATGCACCTCCTATGTCTTATCAGACAAAAAGAGACAAAAAGAGATGCTTCCAGAAAGATAGCCTTAAAAGGGTTAGGAGATCGGAACGTTCTAGGTCTCTCTCCTCGCGGTGCACGTGGCAATCGTGGTAGGGGTTAGGAGATCGGAACGTTCATCTGGTGGACCGCAACATGGATGGCCTTACTCAAGAAAAGAAAACTGTTTGGATGTGAGAGTGTGACCCAATTAAATTGAATGCGGATTGGAAAAGGATTGATTTTCTTTGACAAGGCACTTTATAACATCTTTCCTTTTAAAAAACAATCACAAGCTTTTACTACTATATAATGTGACCAATGTTTTCAAAAAATACGCGTAACATCTTTAAAATTGTTCCAAAACTTATATTTTTGCTGATTTAAACTTGTGAGACCTATAATGATGTATGTTACTTATTCATACCATCCAACCCTTGTAAGGGCACATTTTAAAGGTATAAGTCCAAAAATGAGAAAAATTTCAAGTTTGAGTGGGCCACACTTTAAGAAACAACGATGGTAAAGACATGAATAGTTGAAAGCTATTTTTTCCTTTGGGTCCATGGTAATGTTTATTTGTCATCCAATTAATTAATGAGGTCATATAGTTACAGATAAAGGGAAGACAAAAGTATCAATTTGATTCAACACTTCTAGGGTCTCAAAAAGCTTTCAATGGTAGGAACTCAATTCCCATTATTTTCTATAGTGTGGCCAAGTTGAATTTTATGTCTGCCTCATTTTTTGGCTCATGCCTCTGATTAAAGGAATGAACCGTGTGGATAATAAATATATATAATGGCGGCCCCCAAAAATGCAACTTTTGTCATTCTCGCGTGACATGAGGGGCTATAAAGCTGTCAACATCACCTCGAAAATGCAGCCATAAATTGAGGAAACGGATCGGCTACTCCCCCTGACACTAGCCCCGCGGCTGGTGGTCGGTGCTCTGTGAGCCCCACCATAATGTGTGTGTTTCATCCATTCCGTTCATCCATTTTTACAGATCTTTTTATTTTTGAACCCAAAAATTAGAGGGATATAAATCTCAGGTCAACCACACCACATGAAAACAATAGTGATTAGATATCAACCATTAAAATCGTCCTAAGGCCCACTATACTGTTTATTTGACATCCAATCTGCTTATTAGCATAAAGGCCCAGATGAAGATAAAAACAAATATCAGCTTGATCCAAAACTTTTATGGCCTCCAAAATGTTTTTAATGATCAACCGTCATTCAACACTGTTTACTGTAATGTGATCCACTTGAGATTTGGATATACCTCACTTTTGGACTCATATTGTAAAATGATAGGTAAAAGCAGATGGTTGGCATGGATGAAACACAAACATCATGTTGGGTCCCACATAGCACCGACCACCAGCCATTGGCTGGTGTCAGGGGGAGTAGCCAATTCGTTCCCATAAATTGAAAGGTAAATAATTATTACTCATTTAAAAGGTAAATAATTATTACTTTACCGTGAATTACCAGAGTCATTGAAAAATCAAACAGCCCCTTATAAGTTACAACCTGTTTGAATCTAAGAAAAGCAAGACTTGAGAGCAAGAACAGATCATATGTTAGGTTACTTGGGTGACAATAAAGTGTTGCCCTGGCAGTGTATTATCCGTCGGCAGATGCCTACTAGAGAGGGCTTGAATAATCGAGTGCTACTCGACCTATGAAAGTTGCTGGTCCCACTCTTATAACTACAGGCCAATGATAGGCTGCCACATTGAGAGTAATTAATTATATATATATATATATATATATATATATATATATAGAGAGAGAGAGAGAGAGAGAGAGAGAGTCATGCTCAATAGTCCATGTGATGCAGAATCCCATTAAACCCCTTGGACAAATTTCACCATAATCTAAAATCCCGGTGGGCAGTAACAAAGAAAAATGCAATTCAAGTGAGGAAATTGTTTTCATTTTTCATGGCCCACCAAAGTTCTGGATCAATGTAAAAATTGGGCTCAGGGGGTTCATGAGGTGTGCTTCATGTGGACCATTTAGATTTTAAAGTCACGTGACGTATGATGAGTTCTCAAAAAAGTTTAAATGGTGGGCAACCAAGCATTCCGTGCACATATATATATAATTATAATTAATTAATTAATTCTCCTAATAGTTCTTGGCATATGGTTATTTGACACGTGATGCATTTGGGACACTTGAAAATGAATTATGACACATCATGCCTAAACTTAATGGTATAACACATGACATATAAGGGGTGCTTTGAAGTTACACGGTGGCACATGTGATACAAACAAAACACTAGTACCAATTTTTACAAATGCAGACACTAGAAGGTGGATGGTGACACATGCACACATATATAGGCACATTGGACATGTGGCACATACAGAGCAATCAAAAAAGGACAATGCCGCACAGCGGCAACATCTGGGTGCTTTGTACATGTGGGGTACAAGTGAAAGATAGATAGGGTACAAGTGAAAGATAGATAATGACACACATAGCATAGCAACACATACAACAAAACAAAAGATGGACAATAAAAAAATTGACACATGCGGCACATGTGGGGCCCAAGTAAAGATGGATGGTGGCAAATGTAATATTGTGGCATGTGTGTGGCCCAATAGCAGATGAACAGTAGAACATTTGCACATGTGACATATGAGGCAATTGGAGAAGAGAGAGGGAGGAAATTGGGACATAATCCTTTACAGTGAGTCCCACCATCTCATAGTTTGTAGTCTGGATATGTGCATGACTAAGGGTGGCAACAGGTCAGGTTGACCCATGGGTCAATTGGCCTGAAGAGCCTCTTTGCTGAGTTTGGACCATGCCAGATTGGTAGTGGGTTAGACTCGCCCATATGGTTCATCAATGGACTCGACCATATGACTGAAACTGGCCCGACCCATAACTGGAACCAGACTCTAGACTATAATGCTGTTCTGTTACAACATGTGTTGTTTATGATGTGTATTTTTTTTATTTTTTTTTCATTAACTAAAAATATAGAGACATTTACATGTATGAGACCACCTAAATGCTAGCGCAGGTTCCACACATGTACCAAATGCTGGCACACATAATCTCGGGCTATGCACGTGTGGATATTGCAACCGTATGTTGACTTTTATGGGGCATTTGAAGGCAATAGGATTCTGTTGGACCTTTTGGCCTCACGGCCATGACACATTTAATAGTCTCAATGGAGCCCACATAACTGGGTCGGGTCAGGTCTGGTCGAGCTCCATAAACTTTAAGTGGGTCAAGTTAGATCACCGGCTAATGGGTTGTGGGTCTGGTTTGGGCTTGGTTTCTTAGATCCTTTTTCTAAATGGGTTGGGCTTGGGCTGGCTAACCCAGACAGAATCAGACCCATGCCCAGCTCTATGCATGAGCTTACACGTGTGTGGTAAGGAGTCCTAAGTGAAAAATCCGTTCTATTCGGAGATTCCTCGTTTATGATATCGTTAAGGTAGTCTAATCAAGGCAAGTTTCGGTGAATGGTCAATCACTGGTGGGCCCAGTTGGCTGGACATTGATTTTTTTTTTTTTTTTTTTTTTTAAAAGACCAGATCTTACGGTAGGTATGACTCATGTAGTCATGTTTTAAAATGCTTTGGTCAGAGGCTGTTGAATTTAAATAGAGAAAATTAGGACCGTGGACCCCACCTTTTAGCCAGCTGGTTTTATGAAAGAAGACAACTTAGCCCTCCACGTGCGGGGACAGAACTTCTGGATGAAAATACCTCTCCTTTCACGGAAACCGATTGGGTACTTCCCTGCCACCACGCAATGGTGGATGTTTGGTGGTCTGTGAGCCCCACCATAATGTATGCTTTTCATCCATGCCGTCCATATATTTTTTCCCATCATTTTATGGTATGAGACAAAAAATGAGGTATATGCAAATCTCAAGTGTACCACATTATAGGAAACAGTGTTGAATGAGCATCAACCATTAAAAACTTTTTGGGGGCCCATTGTGATGTTTGTGAGAAATCCTCTCCATCTAAGTTCATTCATAGGGTCACAAAGACCTGAATGAAGAGGAAAAACAAATTTCATAATGATCCAAAACTTCTGTAACCCCTAAAAGGGTTTCAATGGTAGACGTTCAATTCCCCACTGTATTTTACAGTGTGGTCCACTTGATAGTTAGATCTATCTTATTTTTCGTCTCAAGCCTTAATATGAGCTCGCCAAATAGATGGACGGTTTGGATATAACACAGACATCATGATGGGACCCACAAAAGCAACGCAACATATATAAAAAAAGAAAAAAAAAAAAAACAATACAGACTGCATCGATATATCGATAATATGTAGATATATCGATAAATAAAGCATCGATATATCGACATATGTCGATATATCGACGTTACATGGAAGTTTTTGGTTAAGTCACTGGACAAATATGGACTTAATTCGATATTATCGACCATATATCGATATATCGACAAAAATCAAGCATCGATATATCGACGTATTGTCGATATATCGACGATACATGGAATTTTTTTGCCCCACCGATTTCATGCTTGCCCTGCCGATATATCGATATATCGACATATTGTCAATATATCGACGATACATGATTTTTTTTTGCCTTGCTGATTTTCATCCTGCCTCGCCGATATATCGATATATTATCGATATATCGACATATTGTCGACATATCGACGTTACATGAGATTTTTTTTGCCCCGCCGATTTTCATGCTTGTCCCGCCGATATATCGATATATCGACGTTACATGGAATTTTTTTTGCCCCGCCGATTTTCATGCTTGTCCCGCCGATATATTGATATATCAACATATTGTCGATATATCGACGTTACATGAAATTTTTTTCCCCCGCCGATTTTCATGCTTGTCCCGCCGATTTTCTAGTTTGCCTCGCTGTTTTTCTAGTTTGTCCAGCCGTTTTCTAATTTGCCTCTCCGTTTTTCTAGTTTGCCCCGCTATTTTCTAGTTTGCCCCGCCGTTTTTCATGCTTGCCTTGCCGATTTTCTAGTTTGCCCCGCCGATTTTTTAGTTTGCCCCGCCGTTTTTCTAAATTGCCCTCCCGTTTTCTAGTTTGCCCCGCCGTTTTTTAGTTTGCTTCACCGATTTTTAAGCTACGAATACGGCTACGGTTATAATCCGTAGCTATAGATTCTTTTTTTTTTTTTTCTTTTATTTATTTATTTTTTTTGCTATTGTAATCCCACCGCCTTTTGTGGGTCCCATCATGAGGTCTGTGTTATATCCAAACCGTCCATCGATTTGGCGAGCTCGTATTAAGCTTGAGACGTAAAATAAGACAAATCTAACTATCAGTGGTGGGCCCTACAAATTTTTAACGGTGAAAATCAGTTTTCCCTCTACTCTTTGTGGTGTGGTCCATTTGATCTGGATATGATTTTTTTTTTTTTTGGATAATACTCCGAAATGATCTCTAAATATGGATGAACGTTGTGGATATAATAAATACATAGTTGTGGGGCCCTGTAATTTTGATCTCTTTTGAGCCGTTCGTACAACTATTGGCTGGAGGAGCGTCAGCGCTCGTCTTCGAAAGCGAGGGGTATTTTCGTCCTCGAATTCGCTCCCCGCACGTGGAGGTCTAAGTTGCAAAAGAGGTCTGTCTTCTTTCATAAAAACCAGCCGGCTAAAAGGTGGGGTCCACAGTCCTAAATTTCTCATTTAAATATCACTGATTTCTTAGCTTTTCTAAGCCCAAACAGGCGTTTACAAGGCTGCTATTCACACGCTACACAAGTGCCAGCATGACACATTGGTATAAGATCCAATCTATTTATCAGAGGGTTACCACTGTCCAGATGTTCTCTCCCAGGAATCATTTCGGTCCACTTTTTGGATGGTCCACAGTTTATGATGAAAATGTACGGCTGAGAAAACTCGGATGACATCCAGCTGTCTCTAACATCCACGCCCATCTGATGAATGGACTAGATTTATTCTGGAAGAGAATCTACAAATTCAGACCCACCTGATGGACGGCTTAGATATACCCTCTGATGGCCATGGTGGCACATGTGGTGGCGTGTAGTTATACTCCAGCATATGTTTTTTTTTTTTAACCTTTGTTTGCGTTGCAAGCAACCAAGCAATGTAGATACATCGATTTCGATTTCTCTTGCAACTCAACCACTTCAAAACACAAATCCTATGGCTTGGTTGTGGGCCATTTTCAGCTGCCTGGGGCCCACCTCACGCGTCTCGTGTGATGATGGGCCTGATCGTGTATCAACTGGGTCCGACAAGCCCAGGAGAAGATCCAACGCTACACCTTACATTCCACCTTCCTCGTATCCTTTAAACATTCCTATTTCTCGCCTGTAAGCTGATTATCGGTAGGACTACTATTTCAAGATGATCCCATCCTCAATCGCAAATACAAACGCTCTGCACGTGCAGATGTGGTACATGTGTCAGAGATCTGGGTCGTTCTTAGGATGATCTGCATTGCGGATGTTTCATAGCTCGAAACTCTGGTTGGTTCAATTATCAGGTGGGCCGCATGAGGAGGAGGAAATGGACGGTGAGAAATAACCAACAGTGTCTATTCAGCCTGTAAGTGTCTCTTACCTTTCGAATTTTTAGGACAGAGAGAAAAGGGAACATCTGATGAATGTCCTGGATGCTGCACACGTCCCACGTTGGCACGTGTGGGGCGTTTCTATTTGGCGCTTGAAGATGGGGGTACTAGTGATTGGAAAAACAAGGCTCCTAGTTGTTTTTAGTCCAATCCATTCATCTAGACTGTCCATTATGTCCAGACGCCATTTTGTGGCCCACCACGCAAACATAATTACCCATTTTACAATGTTAACCATTTGATGAATGATCTTCAATATGGACCGTCAGGATTGGTTTGATGATAATAGGTCTAATAAACAATTTGATCCATCTATATGTTAGGGCAGACTATGAATTACTTGGGATTCTAAATAATCACTTTTGTAAGACAATTGCAAGGGTAGATCCAAGGCTCAAGTGGGCCTTAGGAAGGTTTCAATGGTCATGTCATTATCACCACTGCTACCTGTGGTGTGGTTCACTTGAGCCTTGGATTTGCCTCTATTTTTAGGATTATGCCCTAAAATGATTAGCCAAAATGATGGACGGTGCGGATAAAACCCATATATCACGGTGGCCACTCATTGCTTCTGCCAATCGCGTCCCATTCAAACGGACGCGGGTTACCTGTGTCACAGGATCAGGATGTGGCTGGAAGTTCCTGCGGTCGAAAGTTTGTGGCTCGGCGTAATTTTGTGAGAAATCTATTCCGTTAATCTGTTTTGCCAGCTCAGTTTAGTTACTTATGTAAAAAATAAGGTGGATCCAAAACTAAAGTGGGCCACACGAGAGGAAACTGTGGGGAAATAAATACATACTGTTGAAACCTTCCAAGGTCCACTTTGATGTTTATATGTGATCCAAACCGTTCATAATGTTACTCTCACTGGGATGAACTGAAAACACAAAAAACATAGCATGAAAAGAAAAGCTTATGTGGCAGTAAGAATGCTTTGGAACGCAGTAACTTGAGATACCCTGCAGAAAATCGGGTCCTAGAGAGCAGATTGGCACCGAAAGAGCACACTATGTGGGGTCCACTGTGCTGTATGAGTCTTATCCACGCCGTCCATACATTTTATCAGTTCATTTTAGGGCCTGAGTCCAAAATTGAAGCATAACCAGAGCTCAAGTGGACAGACATGGATGTAGGGAAACACAAATATCCGTTTGATCCAAAACCTTTGTGGACCCGAAGAAGCCTTCAAGGGCAAGAGTTCAATTCCCACTATTTCCTATGGTCTGGTCCACTGAGCTTTGGATATGCTTCGATTTTGGGCTCATGCTCTAAAATGAGCTTATAAGATGGCGTGGATAAGATATAAAAACATCACCGTGAGCTCCACACACAGATTGCATAGTGTAGCACACAGAACAGTGAATGTTCCTTGTGATGCTGGAAAAGCTATGCGGCTTGTTCTATCCACATCTTCCATCCATTTTCCCTAGGGGTGCACACGGGTCGGTTCGGTCTAGTTCTGGGGTGAAACTGGAATCGAACCATTCCTAACAGTTCTAGGATATTCGAAATTGGACCTGGACCGTTAGCACCCTAGAACCGAACCAGAACCGGACCGGTAAAATTGGTTTGGTTCCGGATTGGTTCCACGGTTCTGGGTGAAGCCCAACGAGAGAGAGGATCGACGAGAGAGAGAAACAATGAGAGAGAGAGAGAGAGAGAGAGGGTAGCCGCAACAGGGTGGGTGGTCAGCGTGAATAGGGGTTAGGGTATTAAGTTTTTTTTTTTTTTTTTTTTTTTTTTTTTTTTTGTCTATTTAAGTATAGGTTCGGTTTGCGGTTCGGATCTATGGTTTGGTTTTATGGATCGGTTCATGGTTCGGTTCGGTTCGATTCTACATACCCCAAACCGATAACTGAACCAGTGTAATCGATTTTTTGATTTTTGGAGCCAGAATCGGAATCAGTGCACACTAGAACCAGACCAAACCGGATCATTTGGTCGGTTTCGGTCCGGTTCCATGGTTCTACCAGTTTGATGTGCACGCCTAATTTTCTCGTCAATCCAAATCTCAAAGTGACCACACCATAAGAAATAGTGATGTGTTTCGTTTTAGGGCATGGGCCAAAAAATGAGGGATCAAAATGGATAAGCAGTGCATATAAAATACATACATTAAGGTGGGCCCACAGGTTTTCGGGCGCCTAGGTGCGGTGTGGCTAAATCCACGCGTGGAGCCCACCCTGAAGCATCAGTCCACCCACGTATCTAATGATGCAAGTCGGGTCAAATCTCAGGTAGGCATACCATAGGTAACATTTGGGATGGGCACCACCACGGTTAAAAACATTCCATACTGTATGTGGGGGCGTGGGGCTCACCATGTATATGACATGTAATGATTGTAATCCATCCTGAAGGGAAGTGGATTGGCTGGTGCACCACACACCACCGACCTGCAAAGTTATATGGGCCCCACCATGATGTGTGTTATATCTAAACCGTCTGTACATTTGGATAGATCGTTGTAAGGCTTTAGCCTAAAAAAGTTAAATAAATCAAAAGATCAATTGGACCACACTGCAGAAAGCAGTGGGAGATTCAAATGTCTACCATTGAAGCCTTCATGGGGTCACAGAAGCATTGGATCAATCTGATGTTTGTTTTTTGTTTTTTTGTTTTTGCTTTTTTTTTTTTTTTTTTCCTTTCATACACGTTTGTGTGACCTTATGAACAGATTGGATGGAAAATAAACATCATGTTGGCCCTAGGAATGCTTCAACGGTGACAATCACTCTTCCCACAGCTATTTGTGGTGTGGTCCACTTGAGCTCAGGATATGAATCGTTTTTGGGCTCATGCTCTAAAATGATCTCGCCAATGGATGGACGATGTGGATATAATAAATACATCATTGTGGGCCCACATAACTTTGATCGCTTTTCCACCTCCATTGTGACCCCAACACCGGCCACTAGCTGGATTTGAAGCTCTGTGGGACCATTATAATTTATGTGTTTTATTGATGTCATCTTACATATTGTCACCTCATTTTAGGGCATGAGCTTAAAAAATGATGTTAATTTCAAGCGACCACACCACAAAAAACAGTGGAGATTGAACATTTACCATTGAAAACTTTTTTGGGGCCAAGAAGTAAAGTTATGGTTTGATGGCACCCTAAGAAATTTTCAAAGCAAGCGTTCAATCCCCACTGATTCCTATTATTTGACTCATGCCGTAAAATGAATTGACAAAATGGATGGATGATGTGGATAGAGAACATAATTGTGGTGGGCAAAAAAAAAGGAAAAAAAAGAGGGCATTTAAAAATTTAAGTTGGTCAAAACAGATTTTGCATGACGTGGTGTCTTGATTTTTTTATTGGATTTTTGGGTGTCAAGGAAAACGCTAGAGATCACAGTGGGCTTCATGCGTTTATATGTTTAGTTATTCCACAAACGGTTCTATTGGATCTGACCTCTATTTTAGATAGCTATATTCTTCTCACGTTGCAATTAGAAATAGCTGCTTTTTTTTTTTTCCGAGTATGCAATTATCTTGCTAATTCTAAGAGGATTCGAGAGAATGGACAGGTTGTTTTGTCTAAACAGCTCAAATAATTTCCTTTTCCTACGGTTACAAGTTCCCTGCAGTGTCAGCTTAGAAATCTCCTAGTTTTACATTTCTCCTCTAAGAGTCACATGTGCAAATGATAAATCGGAGTGGATGTTTGACGTAGGGGTGAACGTGATGAGGCCGATCACCGTCTTCCTCAAGGATAACTACTCGGAAGCAACGGAGCTTCTCTGGACTCCTCACAGAGACTTCTTGAATCCACGAGGAAAGAAAGCAAGAAAATAGAAATAAATTCTAATAAAATTCGAAATTGATTAAATGACTGAAATAAATGAGTTCACAACCCTTTAAATAGAGATACCAAGCAATGTGAGAGAAATCAGAAGCAAACTACAACTAAAACTCCTAGAATTCGCAACTTACTATAAATAGTAAACTTACTATTTATAGACGGTCGTGATGTCTACTAGTGCGCAAGGTTTTCAGCCAAAAATAGTAAGTGTCCTATTTGGCTTCACCAAACCATTCTCCTAATTATTCTAAGCTCTTTTCATGTTGGGCGCAACTCCTAAAGCCCGACGGATGAAGAGTTATAATCAAACTAAAACTTACTATTTATAATAAAAACGAAATTAAAACAGGGAAACGACCATCGATCAGGGGTATTTTGCAAATCCGGGTTGCGTAACCTAGCATAGGGGTTGGTTGGCTAAAGTAGCTCGTTCTACCCCAAAATCATATATTTTACGCCAATAACTCATTCTGGATTGTGAGATATGCCCGATCTAAGGTCTGATGGTCCGGATCACTTCTGTCGTTGACCTGGCCTTTTCTGATTCATCTTGGCCATGAAACTGTCTGCGACCCACTCTACATCAGTCCCCTCTACTTCAAAAGAACTCATCCTCGAGTTCTCCTCCTGCTCTGGTTCATGATAATCGGTCAGGTCCGCGACGTTGAAAGTCTGTGAGATCGCCATGTCATCTAGAAGATCAACAACATAAGCGCTGTCATTGATTTTTCGAATGATTGAGACGGGTCCAATCTTCTTAATTTTCAACTTGTTGTACGTCCCGGTCGAAAATCTCTCTTTCCGGTGATGGACCATAACGCGGTTACCCAACTTGAACACTTTTTGTCGCTGGTGCTTGTCCGCTTATTCCTTGTACTTCTCGTTCGAGGCATGTAGCTGGGTCTGCACTTTCGCATGGATGTCAATGATCTTGTCTGTCATATATTCTGCTGCAATGCTCGTGCCTAGGTGCTTGGGCAGAGGGACCAAGTCAAGCGTGTGGCGAGACACTCGTCCATAGATAATCTGAACGGTGATTTCCCTGTCGAGCGGTTCACCATGTTGTTGAATGCAAACTTTGCTTGAGACAAGGCCAAATCTCACTGTTCGATTTTTCTCCTGAAATACAACGAAGGATGTTTCCCAACGTGCGATTCACAACTTCGGTCTGCCCATAAGTCTGTGGGTGGTAAGCACTACTAAATTGAAGTTGTGTATCGAATTGAGTCCACAAAGTCCGCCAAAAGTGGCTAATGAACTTCGTGTTACGATCAGAAGTAATGGTCTTAGGGACCCTGTGTAGCCGTACGACCTCCATGAAGAATATATTATCCACGTGTGTTGCATCGAGAGTCTTCTTACATGGGATAAAGTGCGCCATCTTGGAGAAATGATATACCACCACGAACACCGAATCCATGCCGCGTTGTGTTCGTGGGAGACCAAACACGAAATCCATTGATAAATCCTCCTAAGGACCGTCAGGCACAGGTAACGGGGTGTAGAGGTCCGTATTCTGAGATTGCCTCTTGGAGGTCTGACAAACATAACAATGTTGTACGACTTTTTTCACATCACGTACTAATTGCGGCCAGTAATACCACTCTTCCACAAGAGCTCGCGTCTTATCTCGCCCAAGGTGTTCATCGAGGCCATCTCCATGTAGCTCCTGAATAATCTACTTCCTCAGAGAACTTTGGGGGATGCACAATCGATTCCCTTTGAAAAGAAAATCGTCATATATATGAAGGTCACTGGGGTGACCTTCTTAGCACTTCATCTAAGAATCTTTGAAGTCTTCATCCTCGGCATACAGTTCCATAAGACAGTCAAAGCCGACCACCTCGTTGCTTATCGTAACAAGCAGTGATGCACGACGACTAAGTACATCAGCCACCTTATTTTGCTGCCCTGACTTGTGCTTTAGAACGAACATGAATTCCTGTAAAAACGTAACCCGTCTAGCATGCACACGATTCACGTTAGTCTGACTATTAATAAACTTTAATGCTTGATGGTCAGTGTACAGAACAAACTCTCTTTGAATCAGATAATGCCGCCAATGTCGCAACGCCTGAATAACTGCGTACAACTCAAGCTCATAAGTCGACCACTTCTTTCGAGCTTCGCTGAGCTTCTCGCTATAGAAGGCTACCGGCCTACCTTCCTATGATAATACTCCTCCAATTCCGACGTATGAAGCGTCACACTCAACCTTAAACAATTTGTCAAAATTAGAAAGTACCAAGACCGTTGTTGTAGACAAACGATGCATGATCTCATGAAAGCTCTTGTCAGCTTTATCGGTCCACTGGAACGATCTTTTTTTCATGCAATCTGTTATAGGCGCGACTATGGTGCTAAAATCTCGCACAAATAGATGATAGAAAGTCGCCAACCCGTGAAAACTCTTTATCTCATGAATGTTTGTCGGGATCGGCCATTCCCTAATGGCTCGCACCTTTTTATTGTCCACACGGATGCCTGTGGACATTACAACAAATCCTACAAACAACAGGGTGTCAGTTAAAAAACTACACTTCTTTAAGTTGAGGTATAACTTGTTAATTTGTAGGACGTACAATACCTGCTTGAGATGTTTCCTGTGCTCCGCCTTATCCTGGCTATATATCAATATGTCATCAAAATATACTACCACAAATCGGCCAGTGAACGGTTTTAAAACTTGATTTATCAAACGCATAAAAGTACTTGGTGCGTTCGATAGGCCGAAGGGCATGATCAGTTACTCATACAACCCTTCCTTAGTCTTGAATGACATTTTTCACTCATCATCGGGTCGAATACAAATCTGATGGTACCCGCTCCTTAGATCTAGTTTAAAGAACACCTTAGCCCCTTCTAGCATATCGAGCATGTCGTCTTACCATGGTATTAGGAACCGATATTTGATGATAATTTTGTTGATTGCCCGGCTGTCGACACACATGCGCTAGCTTCCATATTTTTATGGTGTTAATAATACTGGTACGGCACATGGGCTCATGCTCTCTCTCAAGAGACCCTTACGGATCAATTCCTCCACTTGCCCCTGAAGTATCTCACACTCCTTCGGACTCATCTGATAATGAGGTCGGTTGGGCAGGCTAGCCCTAGGGACGAGGTCTATGTGATGTTGGATGTCCTCATGGGGGCAATCCATCAGGTAAATCTTTAGGTCAGACTTCTTTATTCGTTTAACAACAGTCTTAAACTTGGAGGGATGTTTGAGGGTTTCTCTTCCTCACCCTTTACTACTACGGCATATACCTCGCCGATTTCCTTGGATTCATTCATGAAATCCCGAATGGTCAAGAGGGAACTCCCCTCCACTTTAGAGGCTTCAGGGTGTTCTCTGGTGCCATAGGGGCAATGATTATTTTTCGACTATCCTTGACGAATATGTAGACATTGTCTTGTCCCCGATGGGTCGCATCACGGTCGACTGTCAGGGTCGACCCAGTAACATATGACAAGCTTCCATGTCGACCCGTCACAAAGTATCTGATCTTTATAATTTTTGCCAATTGAAAACGAGATAGTGCATTGTTCAGTTACTTTGGTCTCATTCACCTTTTTTATCCAGCCAATTGAGTATGGGAATGATATTTCGTCGTTGGTAGTTGCAACTTGTCTACCATCACTCTTGAGATGATGTTCTCGCTACTACCACTGTCTATGATCACATCACAGACCTTTCCGTTGACAGTGCACCGAGTACGAAATATATTGTGTCACTATAGATGAAATTCCTTTCGTAGGGTATACAGTAATCGCCTCACAACTAGAAATTCGCCACGATCCTCGCCCGTCACTTCATCGCCACCTACTATTTCTTCAGTGGTTTGTTCATGTTCATCAATGTCATGGTCTTCTTCTGCGGCCTCATCTTCAGTGCCCCCTTCGTTTATAGTCAAGTGTGTTGTGGGACGCTGAGGACAAGTGTTTGATAAGTGACCTGGTTGGCCATAGCAGTAACAATTGTTCGACCTTGGCTGAGTATAAGGATTTGAAATCCTACTCGGGCCCGCTGTTATGGGTGCTGCACGTTGAGGTCTGGATGAGCCGCTCCCCTTATCACAGTTTGCGGTTGTAGGAGGTTGAGGACGTTCTCCTACTGGATCTTTTCGTCGTGCCAGCACTGGATCCCGCGAGGGACTTGTCACGGGGGGTCAAGTTGAAGGATAGGGACGAGCAGGAGCTCTTACAAGTTGTGTTTCTGCCCTACCCGCCAATTGAACTGCTTCATCCACGGTCCCGACTGGGTACATCTGAACTCGGTCCTGAATTGTCGGTCGCAACCCACCTATAAATCATGCCACCTTCTGTGACTGCAGATTCCTCAGTGTAATCTGTGACGGTTCGATTTTCTTGTCGGCAATTTTGGTATTGCTGGAATAATATCTGCTCATAATCACTGGGGAGAAATCGTGATCGAAGAAGACATCTCATCCGTGGCCATGATGAGATAGGCGCCTTGTTCTGGCGGGCTCGTGAGAGTTGTAATTGTTCCCAACATGCAGAAGCACCAGATTTTAATTTAAACGCTACCAATTTACCCTTTTATGATCTGGCACGTCCATATAATCAAAATATCTCTCTACTTCGGCTAGCCAATTGAAAAAATCTTCTATACGTAATAAACCATTAAAACTAGGAAGTTCAGCCTTACCTCGATAGTCTCTTTCAGTACGATCTAGATGATCGTCTCCATGAATTGGTCGTCGGGCAAAACCTTCACTAAGGTCCTCATCGCTAGAACTTGAATCATCTGGTGTAGCCCTACGGTTTGCCACTGGTAGTGCTCTACGAAAATCGGGGTTGTGTCGTACAGTAACCACGGGTGGTGGAGCAACCATAGGTGGTGGAGCACCGCCTAGGGCTCGGGGTGGAAGTAGCGCATCCACAAGACGGTCGAGGGTTACCTGCAGCCCTTACATGGTCAACTGACTCTCCCGGTGGAAAGCTTCCATTCTTTCCGAAAGATGACAAATCCCTGTATCACCGTCCATAGGATTTTGATTCGTACCTTCATTGTTTGTCATTGGCCCAAGGGGAATCCTTGCTTTGATACCAATTAACGCAGGGGTGAACGTAATGAGTCGATCACCGTCTTCCTCAAGGATAACTACTCCAAATCCATGGAGCTTCTCTGGACTCCTCACAGAGACTTCTTGAATCCACGAGGAAAGAAAGCAAGAAAATAGAAATAAATTCTAATAAAATTCGAAATTGATTACATGATTGAAATAAATGAGTTCACAACCCTTTAAATAGAGATACAAAGCAATGAGAGAGAAATTAGAAGCAAACTACAACTGAAACTCCTAGAATTTGCAACTTACTATAAATAGTAAACTTACTATTTATAGACGGTTGTAACGTCTACTAGTGCGCGAGGTTTTCCGCCGAAAATAGTAAGTGTCCTATTGGCTTCACCAAACCGTTCTCCTAATTATTTTAAGCTCTTTTCACGTTGGGTGCAACTCCTAAAGCCCGACGGACGAAGAGTTATAATCAAACTAAAACTTACTATTTATAGTAAAAACGAAATTAAAATAGGGAAACGACCGTCGATCCAGGGGTATTTCGCAAATCCCGGTTGCGCAACCCAGCATAGTAGGGTTGGTTGACTAAAGTAGCTCGTTCTACCCCAAAATCATATATTTTACGCCCGATAACTCATTCCGGATTGTGAGATACGCCCGATCTAAGGTCCGACGGTCCGGATCACTTCTGTCGTCGACCGGGCCTTTTCTGATCCATCTTGGCCATGAAACTGTCCGCGACCCGCTCTACATCAATGTCATAAAAATCATCATGGTGGGCCTCACAATTCCATTTTTGGTTAAGCTTTACTTACACAAGAATGTTTGTACTGGATCCAGCCGGGTGTGATTAGGCCCACTCCACAGTTTGTAGAGGATGTCTTGACCCGCCCAACTTGTGACATCTATTTGTTGGGGTTTTCTCGAAAATCTTCTCAATTGGAGACTGTCGCTGTACCCTTTTCTTTCTTTACCATTTATACGAAGGTCACTAATCATAAGTTTAAGATCATCCAATGTTGGATCGATGTATAAGACTCCATTAGGTGGGCTACACATGATTATTGGCTTAGATTTGACCGTTGGATTATTAAGATTGAGTGATTCAATGAGTCCTATTATAGTTGTGATGATTGTAAATAGGTTTGGGACGGAATGTTTGAATCGTAATCCGTATATACGGTTATTAAGTCATATATGGAAACCTACAGTGTGGAAACTTAAGAAGGGAGAAATGTGATTGATAAGATTCTCTGGCCCTCTTTCCTATAAATACATGTCGTGGTTCCTTCACCTGCATAAAATAGAAAACCCTAGTCCCATTGAAAGTTCTCCTAAAGGTGTGAGGTGCGAAGACCTAACATTTCTCAAATACGAAATTCTTCCCAATCAAGTCAATTCTGCATGTCAATTCTGCGATATAAAAATAATAGGATGCAAATTAGATACTCAAGCTCACACAACCTTCAACGGCCGTGTTGTCACCTAGCGAGATGTGATTGGTGAGGCCGTATGCTGTCAGAGATGGATACATTCTTTTTTAAGGTAACCATAGTGTAGGCCTACTTTATGATTGGATCCACGATAATTTTGCATATGCTGATGCGTTGGATGTTAACACATGGCCCCATGATTCTCTATAAACAGCAGAAGTATAAATTCACCTCTAAAAAAGCAATTTCACATAATAATGGTTCTATATAAGATCTCTATTAGGTGGGCACCACATGATTATTAGGCTAGATTATATAATTGAATTAATGCGATTAGCAGACTAGTGGGCCCCACTATATACGTGATTGTTACGGAGTTTATGCCCACTATATTAGTGATTGATACAGATAGGCCCTATTTGGTATATTCCCAATCTGGGAGGAGTTTTGCGGTACAGTTTTTATTTATTTATTATTATTATTTTTTTGCACACCTTCGTTGGGGGGGAGGCAGGCATGTATATACATCCATATCGATTTTGACTTCCACTGCAATTCAATCGCTTCAAAACACAAGCTTATGTCTTGGTTGTGGGCTATTATCAGCTGCTTGCGGCCCACCTCGCTCGTCTCATGTGATGATGGGCCTGATCGTGTATCAACTGGGTCCCACAAGCCGAAGAGGAGATCAAAAGCTAGACCTTACATTCCAAGACGAGCCATCCTCAAATGCACGTGCAGATGTAATGTACGTGTCGTAGATCCTGTTCGTTCTTAAGATGATCTGCACTGCGAATATTTCTTAGCTCGAAAATCTGGCTGTTTCAATTATCAGAGGCCGCATGTGAACGAGGAAATGGACGATGAGAAATAACCAACGGTGTCTATACAGCCTGTAAGTATCTCTTACCTTACAAAATTTTAGGAGGGGAGAAAGGGGACCGTCTGGCTGCTGCACACGTACTATGCTGGCACGTGTGGGGGCGTTTCTATTTGGTGCTTGAAGATGGGTTACTATCGACCGGAAAAATAAGGACCGAACGTTGGCACTGTCGGTCTGTGTACAGCAAACATATAGTAGAGATGGGAAGCCGATTGGATAGAGGATTAGGTGTTACCCTTAATGTGGGGCCCATATTGATGATGTTCTGGATATCCACGCCGTCCATACGTTTCTCCAGCCCATTTTAAGGCGGGTCTCAAAATATATGCAGATCCAAATCTCAGGTGGACCACACCACAGGAATCAGTGGTGATTGAGTGCCTCTGCATTAAAAATTATGAAGGGCCAATCGTAAGGTTTTCGTACTGTTTATTTACAATCCAACCTGTTGATAATGTTAAAAAGATCTGGATAAAGGGAAAATACAAAGATGAGCTTGATCCAGAACTTTTGAGGCCCACGAAAAAAGTTTTTAATGGTCATTCGTCATTGTTTCTGGTGATATGGTCCACCTGATGTTTGGATCTTTTAAGGTTTGGGATCTCGTCCTAAAATGAGATGGAAAAAACATATTGACGGCGTGGATATACAGCCACTAGGGTAACAACGGTGTGCCACATCTGTAGTGTGTCGAGGTTGCCAAGTTTTGTGGCCCCAATATGAAGTATGTGTTGTATTCAAACCGTCCAACATTAGACCAGATTCACATAGGGCTGAAAGTTGGGCAGGTTCAACCGGACCAACACGTGACCGACCTGACATTGGGTTGGGTTTGGGTAGGATATATTGGGTTTGGTCTCAGGCTTGACCCACACAAATACCAACCCGATAAAACTTGGTTTGGGCTCGGGTTGAGGTCTGGTTGCCCGCCCAACCCAAACCCGATCAATATATAAGTTCCTTAAAAATTAATTATAATTGAGTGTGGATCATTTGTGTTGAAGGCACGGGAAATTCCAATGCCTTTGGATTTCATTGGTCCACGTCATTTCGATGATACAAGTTAACAAGATATGCCATAGTTGTCTTATATTTTAGCTTGTTTGTTTAGAAAAAATGAACTTCCACCAGCGTGAGTGTGTGGTGGTGTGTGTGTGTGTGTAAAAAAATAAAATGAACTTCTTTACAATAAATAACTGCATATATAATTAATAAAATCATAGGTACAAAATAATAATACGTGAAATAAATATTGACATTAAATAATAGGTATTATATCATAATAAATAGAAAGACAAAAATAATTGGTTTTGAAGAATATAACTGAATAATGATCACAATAGATAATGTGGTTGACTGTGGTAGACCAACACCTGGTAAGATGAAGTGGATGGTGTGATGTGGAGAGTATGTATGTAACAACAAAAATAATCTCGACCAACCCGGGACCGAGCCCACTTGGGTTGGGCTTGGGTTGAGAATTCCCAACCGGGTGGGGTGGGTGGGTTAGGGTTGGGGTATAGGAACCTTGGGTCCCCACTTTCAGCCCTAGATTCACATGCCTCTTGAGAAGGGCTCAAGCCTCATGCAAAACTCATATCTTACATACTTGGATTTTTCTTTGGTCGATGATGTGGGATAAAAGATACACTAAAAATAAAACACTTTTAAAACAAAAAAAAAAAAAAAAAAAAAAAAGAGGAAAATTTGAATTTTTGAAACACTTTTATTTATTTATTTTAAAAATATTTTAAAATACAACAAAAAAATATAGTCCGTGCTTGGACAAGATCTAGTAGTCCCAATGAACAATGAAGATATAGCCATGTGCCACGCATAATCTCTCGATGTGATAGACTGAATATACGAGAGATAACTCATTGCTAAGCAAAAATTTGAAGAGGAGCGCCAAGCACGTGACTTAGAGATAGGACTTGTAGCTATTAAGGCTACATCAGTATGATAACATGTGGAAGGTTATTGACGAGATAATAACGCATTCGACAAAAGGCAAGTACGATCAAATAAAGGCAATTGTTACTTTATAGTTGGCAGCATGAGAAATTGCCACGAAAGCAATGGTTACTCTCACGATTGTATCAAGAATTCTATAAATAGCAGAAGCAGTCAAAAAGAGAAGCATCCATGATCAATCAACAAAACCTAGACACAATCAAATCAGTCTATAAATAGCAGAAGAAGTCAAAAAGAGAAGCATCCACGATCAATCAACAAAACCCAAACACAATCAAATCAGTCAGCGAGACGCTGTTTATCTAGTCCTCCGAGACACCTAGATTAGCCATTAGGAGTAGTCCAGTCCGTCCTTGCGATCACGCTGGACCGACTTAGTGATAGCCAGTAGATGTAATTCCCTTTCATCCATGCTTGTGTAGATATGAAGGAAGACCGTAGCTTTAAGAATCGTCTGCCTACGCTTATATGTTGTGTTGGTAATAGGTTGTAATTTTGACATTTCTTGGTTTTCAGTAATCAGAGTGTTGCTCCACGAAGCACCCCGCTGCTCTCAGCCAGGTTGGTGATCTTGACTTAGTGGTAAGTTTTGTATTTTCGCACCCATTTGCGACTAGGGGTGTACATTGAGTTGAACCGAGTCGAGCTGGCCTCAGCTCGACTCGGCTCGAACACTGGCTAACCTCATCTCGAACTCGTCTTGGCTCGGTCCTTGAGCCTGACTGGCCAGCTTGGCTCGGTTCGGTTAGCAGCTCGGGCAAACTCGGGCCGAGTTCGAGCCAAGATCGAGCTGAGTTCGCCATTGAGGCATTTCCACAAACACCTGAACTGCAACTTCAAAAACCCACTATTTTATAAACAGAGGCAATGGTTTTACAGGTGTTTTATCAAACACCTTCTAAGTAACATAAACCAAAAAAAAAAAAAAAAAGAGAGAAAAAAGGTATTTGTTTAATATACATACCTTGCTTGCCGCCGGCAAACCTTCCTTGCCACCAGCCAAACCTTCCTTGCCACCAACCACATCTCGTTAAGTCATTTTATCAAATAGTTGGTGAGCAACATCAATGGCAAAGTAATCGAGTCACCAAACTGGTTCGATCTGAGTCGAGTCTAGCTAGGGCCTGCTCAAACTCGGCTCGAACTCATTTTCGAGCTAAAAAAATCAGCTCGACTCGGCTCGAACCCAGCTTCGAACCGAGTTGAATCGAGCTTTTTCGAGTCGAGTCGACCGAGCTAACCGAGCTAGCTTGGTTCGTGTACACCCTTATCTGCGACTTAATTTTGCTCAGTCACACAATTGCTATAACTTCGAAAGTCCTTAATTCCCAAGGAAAAAAGAACTCATTGGAGGAATATCGCTAGCATTCACAAATCGCCAGATAGCGCACTTGATAGTTGGCTAAATAGATGGCCGATTGCACTCCCGACTAAGCTCCGCTCTTTCTCGACACCAGGGGTCAGTGGTTTCAGTTTGAATAAGACCCAATCGGTTCTGGCACGCCCACAAATCTCACACGTGTATCACGTGACTGAATTCCAGACCACCACTTTGTTATTTAAAATTTAATAAAATCAAAAAATTATTTTATCTAGGGCATGTTCGGATGATGTGAATTGAGAAACGCCACTTCCCCAAATAGCATTTTTGGTGTTTGTCTTTGTAAATTTTCAAGAACATTTCCATTTCCCTCCCGTTTGGTGGAAGATGCTCTTCTCATTTCCTTGCGTGTACTTAACACAAGTGATTTCCAAAAATTAAGAGGAAAGATGAAATCAAGACAACATTTAAGTGGATTGGAATGTAACAACATTTTGAAATTTCTCTAGGGAAGAAGAAAAATGTTTTTTATTTATTTAAATTTTGACAATACTCCAACCATTCCGCCACCAGACGGGTGCAACGATGATTGGCCAAACTAGAAATATATTACTACTTTGCATCTGAAATACAAAATGCTAAACCGCCACTGTTGTGTAACTCTGAAGATGAACCAAGGCCTTTCCATCTTTCAATATATGGAAGGATGGGTTGTGTTTGGCAATCTCTTACCGGATATAAACGACTTGAAAAGAAGCAATGCTCTTCCTGGCTGTGCATATGGTACCATATGACCCGCACCTCTTACAGTTGCGAAGGTCAGCAAATTCCCATACTCAGTTGCCCACCCGCCCACCTTCTCATTAACAAAATTAGAAGTGAAGACAGAGAATGGACTAATACAAATGAAGTTCAGAAAAAAGGAAAGAGATAATGGAGCAATGATTGAGCATGGATCCATGTCCTGCCAACCTAACTTGTGGTAGGCCACCACATCTGACAACCATTGGATCAAAGATCAGATGGTCGTCAAGCCAATTTGCATTTGATCATTAGTTCAAGTAATGAGCTCTTTCATTAATGAGGCAACACAATTTTATAGACATTGCAGGAAAGAAGAAAGGAAAAGTAGCATACCTGCCCTTTGTGGAGCCAAACACCGTATGGTACTGTTATTTTTGAAGTTTAGATCATGAGCTAGTTCGCGGATGATTCTTCGAGAGCCAGTGACGGGTATGACAGAATCTTGGTCCCCGCTGCAGTGACAACAACTACTGATTATGGGGCCTATTCGAATAACGATCAGAAACTCTTTGTATTCTTTAAAGCAAATGATCACCTGTATATCCAAACAGGTATCCCGTGTTGAATTATCCTCTTGAGGAAGGGAACCATGTTGGTGTTACCATTTGATTGGTTATAATTCAATAAACTCAACCAAGAAACAAAGCAATCAGTTAGTATGATTTAGAAGCACAAGGCCGAGAGGGTTGGAAGAGAAATAGCATGGTGTGTTTCCTGTCCTGCAGCACACCACTCTGTAAACCATTAATCTCATGCATCTTACCCATGGACAATTCGATTGATCCAGTTCAGGACCACGGTTCACTGAATTGGGTGGTTGACTAGGCCCGACTTGGACATATCGCAGGAGGAGACTTGGGCTGGTCAGGTCAAGTCAACCTCAGTCTGACTCGAATTCCCTTCACTTTTTTATGATCTTTTTCATATTCCGCCCATTTTCTCTTCCAAACTCTAGATCTAGGTTATTGAAGTCTATAGAAATGATTTAGGAGCCTTCCCTAGATTTATTGATTTAATTAAAATAATTTATTGAAAATCAGTCAGATACGCATTTAATGTTTGAGAATTGATATATTTTTTTTCTTTTGCAGGTCACACACTTTATTTTAAAATTACCCTAGGTAGGTTTTTTTTTTTTTTTTCTAAAATAATATTTCCTTACATTTTGAGAGAAAAGGGGCTGACTTGGTCTGACTCAGCCAAAACACCCCTAACTAATCCGCTACGACTCAACTTAGGATCAAATGAGCCAGGCTGAGTCTTAAAACCATTCCCCAAAATTCTTCCAAGTAGGAATGTTCTAAGACCTAAAAAGGGTGATTAAGAACAAACTGCAGCAAGGTTCCACATGTACAGCAAAAGAGGCCAGACATTGAATAGCTTGAATCTTCCAATCTGGAATGTCCATGGAGAGCTCATCGGGCCAACAGCCCAGATCACTGGTTAAGAATCTTCCAATCTGGAATGTCCATGGACCGCATACAGATCGGAATGCTGCAGGACATTTGGGCAGGTTAAGAATACTTACTCAGTGCAGCGCACCCATTTATACAGTAAGTTAGTCCGGTTTGCATGAAGAGCGTGCTGAACTTCCGGAAGGTTGAAATAGAAATCTATTTCTCGAGTCATGCAAACATCCACCCCAATGCTCATCTTAGTTGCCTGCAAGTTTTTGATAGAACAAATATGGTTTAATGCCATATGAACCAAATCTACAACTAGGGTGTGTTGGTTTAATGCTATATAAACCACATCCACTGCTAGGGTGTGTTTGGATGCACTACCAAACTGCATTGCAATCACTAGCCAATAAATTGGGGAAAACCAACTTGCAATTTCCTTAGTATTCACATTGAGGGTATGGGCTCTAAAATGCAATCACCTCACTTGGTAGGTGACTCCTTCATTCTGAACACTGGGAATCATCAACTTTTGTCATCTACTCTTGATTAAACTGAATTTTCGCAAGTTAATTCATGTGTGCATCCAAGTGCAGCCATTAGAATAGCAGAGTTGAGAATAGGAATTGAGATAAAATGCTAGAATGACAGAGTAATATTTTTGAATGAAATGAGAAACATACGAATTTCCGCAACTGAAACTCTTGCTCCACGATCGATGGGTAACAGATATCAAGGATCACATTGTATCGGCTTACATAATGGCTAACCATCCGATCCGCATCATCAATCGCTTCATAACACTCATGCGTCACGTTGTGAGGATCACTGAAGATAAAATCAGTGAAGACAAGATGATCAAAATCGCAATGACTCATGATGGAGAGACCGAGTTCATCAGATATCATCCCATTCGACCAAAAGAACCTGTAACTTTCCTGGAAATCTATCTTGGGATTGAGAAGTGGATTTCCGATCTATTTAATTTTAAACAGATGCAGGAAGAGAGATCAGTATAAAAAATGAGAAACTAAGATCAGTATAAAAAATGAGAAACTAAGTAAAAGATGTGTGACCCATTCATCTGAATAATTTCTATAGATAACTGAAAGACCCATGTCAAAAAAGATAATTTTAGAATAGTAAGTTTCTTACAGCTACTCCTTTGATCTTGAACTTGAAACCCGTTGAATGCTTATTGTGGTTGAGCAGAACAATTGCCAGTTGTGGTATGTAGTGCCCTATGAATATGGGGCTAGACTACAATATGCTTTTTCGCCATTTTGTAAATTCTGGTGATACATCCACTGAAAAGACAGCATGAAAAAACATCGATCTAGAGCGTCAAAATGATGGGTGAGCTGTGTATAGGGCATATCCTGAAAATCACACTGGTTAGACAGTCCTACCAACCAGTTTGTTATGCTTTTGAGGAAAGTGGTCAGAGGTCCAGTTCAATAGCCAAAACCAAGTGTTATGATTGTCCAGTCAGAGCAATTTTTTGGATATGCTCCATCTAAAATGGGTCCAATGCAATTTTGGGCAGCAGTCTGGATCTATGTATCATGTATGCCATGTCTATAGTGGATGAGTTCCCAAAACTTACAAAATGGCAGAAAACACATCGTAGTCTAGTCCATCAACATGTTAATCAATGTCAGCAGCCAGAAGGGGGTGTGGAAACAAAGTACAAATCAAACTCCTGATTTTTTTGTACCAATAAGAAATAAAAATAAAAATGAATCCAACATGTTGCTACTTTCACTCAGACCTGCATAGCTTTCTCCAGTTAGAAACAAGTCGGGATTTGAACTCATGAAACTTCTCATACCATCCCATCAAGAATTCAAGCATGTCATTTGCTAGCAAACACAAAAGATGGGCACATGGTCAGATCAAGATACATGATTTTCTCTATACCAAAATAGTTTTAAACCATGAATGGAGAACTACCAAACTACCAATACATGTTGAAATTTTCGTAAAGAACATGAAGATCTAGAGATAACTTTGATACCTTTCAGAGCTGAAATTGCTAATCCTAATACTTCACCACTCATCTAAATCAAACAAAAATAAAACTTGCATTCTTGTTCTTCACCTACCAGTAGATGAATCTCCACAAGTATAATCTGAGGATGTATTTGAGTAAGACCAGCCTACTCCAGCAGGAGATTCCACAAAAAGGAGATTTGATACTACGTAAAATACAAAGGCAAAGCCAAAAGTGTTATAAAATGGTTTGAGTGGAATGAATAATCTAATTTACTTCAAATGTAAGAAGCCATTGATAATCAGTACTATACAACGTCTGGCAAAAAGCAGCGTCTTTTTTGTTCTGCAACTATGGTAAAGATGGGCCATAACTTTAGGTAACAGGAAACCAAAGGCATTGTTCTGGTTGCCCCATCAAGGGATGGTCGATGCCTAACAGGTCCCCTATCAGAAAATCTTACGCATCCAATCGCTTAAATACTAAAGGGGGTTCATTCAGATGGTTAGGATCATCCAATGAAGGAAAGACAGTCGGGATCACCCACCATCAGGCTGAACATACGAACAAATTGGATCGCTAAAGGGCCCATATGTATAGTTTACTTGGCTGAGCAAATGCGAGATTGAATATGGTTTATGTCCTCATTCATGAAAGAAATAAAGATAACAGAAGTAGGATCTACTAGAAGAGTTCTTCATGTAAGAAAATAACCAGTAGAAGAAAATAAGACCTTTATTCCATGATCTTGGATTTCTTTGAAGGCTGCGACCATCACCTCTAGGAAAAAATGGGCCCAGTTCTGTAAACGCACCCCCGCCAATTGAAGAACAACCTGGGCCTGAACAGTGAAGGGTTTGATTGATGCAAATTCATGTGCAGCTCCAACAGTCATAATTATGATATACTAGAAAGAAGATTGGAAAAATGTTAACCTCTCTTTTTTCTTTTATTTTATTTTTTAACACAGCACTCACACCACAGTGGATTTCACCACAATGGGTACTCGAACTCATGACCTCGTGTTTGAAACTCTGTGAATCTACCACTGATGCATAAGGACCCATGCTAACCTCGTGTTTTCATGCAGGTTGAAACATAGCAAAAAGAAACATGAGATGGCACATTGAAGTGCTGCAATTTTCAATCAAATGGTTTTTAAAAGGTGACTTGAAATTTGCATTCTTAGTGCAAAGCAATCAGCAACTTGCGAGAATTTGATCGTGCACCATGAAAAAATCTTGGTCGACAATTGACAGATATAGCAAAGGAAGTCACTAATGTGTTCCAAAGTGTTAGTGTATGCATGTATGGTCTTGCGGACCATCGTAAAACCTACACCATATTAGTTTGTATCATTTCCATATTTGTACATTTTTTCTTTATTATAAATTAATGAAAAATGTGGAGAAAAGAATCATCTCAAATTATTCCAAATTCTCTAATTTTATATAATTATACCAGTGATATTATCTAGCTTCGTTCGTTTCTTTGTGAACTTGGCATTGACTCTCTTGTTTCTTTATTTTGCAACAATCAAGCAGTCATTCATATTGCATCCAATTCCGTGTTTCATGAACAAATGGCTTTTTTTTTTTTCTTTCTTTCTTTCTTTTTAATGACGACAGGGTGTCCCTGCCACTTTTTAAGGCAAGACTACTCCCTGCAATGGATGCAATTACCCCCAAACCACGTACATCCATATGACCATTTGTTCCTGCCATGTTCTTTTTTATTTTTTATTTTTTAAAAATAATACTCGACATGGTTGTGATTTAAAAAGGAGCGAAAAACCAACCTCCGTTCAACCAGAGAGTGAGGGGCTTGTTCTCCGCATCCCCATCTGCTTCTGCAAAGTAGTAAAAGAGGCTCCTCCCCGATTTTTTGTCCACATCCACATACCCAGCAAATTGCCGGAAATCCACCTTTGGCTGCCCTGGCAACCTCAAAACAAGATCCTCATTTGGGTACCCATCAACACCCAAAACCACCAACCCCAACAAAAAACCAAGAACCCACCAATCCATCTCAGGAAGATACTGCTTCTTTTCTACTTTGGATGGTGAGGAAGATACTGAAAAGGAGTTGAGAAAAGAGATGCATATGCTGGGTCTTTCACTTTCAAAGACAAGGATCCTTCAATAGATGTCCGCAAAAGAAGATAAGAGATATAATGACATATCTATGTTCTTCGTCAAATACATGCGCAAGAAAATGAGCATTTTTCTTCTTGTCAGTATCCTACCAAACAGTAAAGGCTGGCCCACTGTCGAGGCAGCCAGAACAGTACATTGGAGTTGTGTTTGGTCGAACCAAATTGGCCTGATTAATCATGCAATATAATGAATTTCGTGATAATTGGTGCAACCAAAGCTCACTTAAGGGGTTTAAATCACACATTTTTCAGTTCAGTAGTAACTTGAAAAAAAAACAAAAAAAAACCAGCCAGAGAATATAGTGCATGGCCTACCAAGCCAGTGCCTATCCCCACATGGGACAACCATCTGAGCAGATCAAATGGTTGTTCTGGTCATTCACACTGAAAATTTCGTGCAAGTGATTAGAGCAGATCATTTTGATTAAAGTAATGCTGCTGAAGGATTCTTTGTGGGGTTTGTAGAAGTACAGTTGATAAAAGCATAGTTCTAAAACTCACTGACATGACCCAAAACCTGACTGAGTCAACTCTACTCGCCAAGATATTGAGTCCAGTCTTTGGGAAACTCAGTATTGGGATCGACTTGCCTGGACTTGGAGAGGACTCGTCGAGTCAACTCAACACGACTTGGTGTGACTTGGACCGAGTCAGTCACTTATGTTGTGGGATTTTATATTAACAATAATAATGTTAGAAGGGAGATTCAAACCCCTAACGTTGTCAAAAGGAAGCAATGACCTTAACCGTGTACATCTCTGGGAAACTCGGTGACAGGCCCGACTCGCCTGGACTCAAAGAGACTCATTGAGTCAACTCGATGGCTTAGTCAACTTGACACGAGTCGGCATGACTTGAACTGAGTCATTAATAATGTTGGGAGGGAAATTTGAAGCCCCAACATCATCAAGAGTAGAGTTGGGCAGAATCTGACCCGATTCGACGAATCTGACCTAATTCGATCCGAACCGAAGGCCAGGATCGGGTCGCCCACTCAGATCCGAACGTACATCGAGCCGAGTTCGGATCAGTGGCCAATCCGGACTGATCCGATCCGATTCGGTCGGGTACTGTATAATTAATATTTACTTTTTTATTACCCGCCTTACCCGAATGAAGCCTTAATCCCTTGATTCTCTTTCTCTACTCAAACGAGCGACGCCGCACGCACCCATCTCTCCTCTCTCTCTCTCTCTCTCTCTCTCTCTCCTCTCTCTCTCTCTCTCTCTCCCGATTTCCCTCCTTTCCTTCTCTCTCCCAATTTCCCACATCTCCTTCCTTCTCTCCTCTCTCTATCTCTCTCTCCCTCCCTCTCTCTCTCGATCTTGATTCAGCCTAGTCTGAATAGACTGGACAAACTCAACTCAATCCAACTCGATTCAGTTTCCCAGACCGAGTCGAACTCGATTCGGATTAGGCCAGCAAGGGTTTGGATCAGATGAGTTAGCCCTGCTGGACTCGGTCCCGGATCGGATCGAGTTTGGGTTACGTTCTTGAAAAATCAGATCAAGTTGAGTTGGACCCAATCCGGTATGCCCACCTCTAATCAAGAGGAAGCAACAACCTTAATCGGTGAAGCATTGGTAATGTGTTTATGTTTTGAGTTTATAACTTATAACAGATCTAACTTCTTTTCAAATATCTCTTAACAATCTTAATATTTTCAATTTATAATTAATTAAATATCGACTTATGTTTGGTCGAGTCTTCGAGTCTGCTCGACCCCGATGAACATCAAGTTGAGTCGAGTTTTCCAACTATGGACAAAGGAGTTGGCAGCTTTTCAATAAAATAAGTCTCATTATCCTTCAAAAAATTTGAGGTTTTCTCTTAGTCTCGGGTCGTCGCTGTATTATTTCTTTCCTTTGTAGTTTCCTTTTCTCCCGTTTTGTTTTTCTTCCTTTTGCTTCAGCTTTGTATGATAAAATTTCTCAAAATAAAATAAAATAATAGAACTATGGACAAAAGGGGTAGCATAAATCAAAATTCAGAACACAATCGAACTAGGCGCAAGGAATCGGAAGGGGTCTGCAACCGCCATTCTCTTTGCTTTTTGCTCATGGTCTTCCTTTCTCTGCCTGCTGTTCTCTGTTTATCCTCACGTCTGCTAAACTCCAAGTGCAGTGTTCTTGAATCCAAATCAAAACGAAACAAGCTTTAAAACACCATTGCTTTCCTGTGATGGCCCGTTTGCAACAGCGTCGGTGACATGCTTCACATACATTGGCAAGTCCTTGAACCGATCAAGCTCTTGGGGAATTTGGATGAGCCTTTCAACGCCAGGAGAAGATACCTGAAAATAACCAGTACTCGTCTTGATTGTTACTTGTCCAACTGGTGTGTGTGTGTGTGTTTATATATAATATATATATATTATATAATATATATATTATATATATATAAATCATGATATACTGTGGCCCGGACGACCTAAGCTACTCTCTACCATGATATATGTGTTTATCCATGCTGTCTATTCATTTGACATATCATTTTAAGGAATGAGCCCAAATATAGGCAAACCCAAAGCACAAGTGAACCATTATATACGATGTTTTATCTGTGCCATGCACCATCTTAAGCGAGGCCCAGCCCACCTATGCCGACCTCCACCATGATATAGGTGTTCATCCGCGCCGTCTACTCATTTTGCGGGATCATTTTAAGGGAACGAGCCCAAAAAAAAAGAAGCAGACCCAAAGCACAAGTGCACCACACCATAATAATCAATGGGGACTGTTATAGGAAGATCCGAGCCGACTACGATCGGAGGACTCTATGATCCGCTAGTCTGATCGGAGAGTCTGAGCCTTGGTATAATACGAGGAAGGCGAGTTAAGATGGGTGAAGCTCCCATTCTCGACCGCCTTCTTTCCAAAGGCAGTCGGTGAGGAATACCTTGAGTTGTATGATTAACTCCGAGCGGACGTCTGTCATAAGATCGAGAATAAATAGCTGCGTCACTCACGAACGATCATTAGCTCGGAACGATGCTGTCGCCTCGGTCTGACCGAGCCAGGGTACCTCCGGGGATAAAGGTTCCACGCGCTAAGTGAGAAGATGGAAGAAACTGCCATATAGGGATATGTCCTCTTATCTCGCCCGCAGATACGTACGCCGCAACACATGATCTGCGGATTCTGGGCAATATTTCATGATCCGCAAAATCCCACTGATCGTGCCGAGATTATCGAATGAAGATCGAGAGACGAAGAGGTAGTATAAATGTCAATCATCCATGACTACAGGTACGCAACAACTAGCACACGCCCTTTCCTCCCCAATTTAGACCCTGATTCCAGTGTCCTGACTTAGGCATCGGAGGGTCCCCTGGCTTAGCCAGGGTCTCCATTGCTGACAGTTTGCGTGTAGGGAACCAGGTTCATCACCCGCCCGAGATACGTGAAAAGGAGAAGAAGGCTGACCAGATTTTGACCTCAACATTTTTGGCGCCGTCTGTGGGAATCTGATACAAAAAGTCAGGTTCCTGTTCTTAAAAGCTATGGCTAGAGGAAAGAAGAAAGCAGTGGTGGTGGAACCGGAGCAGACCCGCTCTTCGTCATCACTTCATGCGGAATCTGCACCGGGCCCTTCCCAGCGTTCTCGCAATCGTTCCAACAAATACCGCGCCTTGCAAGGAGAAGTACAAGCCTTGCGCGATGAGGTGGAACGGATGAGACAGGAGCGCGAGTCCCAGCAACAACCCGAGCGGAGAAGTCCGGAAGCTGTCGGGCCAGTCGTTCAAGCCCATTCAGTGACGAGGCGTGGGGCATCTCCGCACCGATCTACCCGAGCACCGGTTTCGGCTCAAAACCCTCCCCCATCTCCAGCGCAGGCCCCTACTAGGAATGTGACGACACGGGCCCCGACGGACGTTCCAGCTGCCTCGGCTCTGGCTCCAACGGACCTTCGTCATACCTTAGAAAGGAGAAGGGAAAGGAGAACGCCCGAACCGGAGAATGCTCGGGAAGTAGTAGCGGAAAACAGGGATCCCTGGGAGTCACGATTCGCAGACCTAACTAACCAAGTCCAGATGTTACGGAAGCAATAACAGTCGTCGTCAATACCGGTTGCTGTTCAAGCCATGATGGAAGAGACCGAGCCTCCGTTCAACTCAGAAATCATGAATGAAGTGATGCCTCAGAGATTTCGGATTCCTCCTGTCATCCAATACTCCGGGTCCGGCGACCCATCCGAGCACGTGGAAGCTTATCGTTCGTGGATGCAGATACAGACCGCGACTGATGCGATGATGTGCAGAGGATTCTCAATTACTCTGGCGGGATCCGCTCGGAATTGGTATCGGCAACTCAAGCCTGGATCCATATGTTCATTCGAAGAACTGGCTCGGTCATTCCTTACCCAGTTCATAAGTGGTAAGAGAAGCCGAAAACCCAATATCCACCTGCTTACCATCAAACAAGGGCCGAAAGAGTCCTTGAAAGACTACATTGCTCGATTCAACGAGGAAGCACTGCAGGTGGAGGACTACGACGACAAGATGGCTCTCGCCGCAGTGTGTAGCGGCCTGAGAGAAGGGAAATTCGCCTTTTCTATAGGAAAGAATCCGGCGAGGACATTAGCCGAGCTCATTGCTAGAGCCCAGAAGTATGTCCACGCCGAGAATTTTCGGCTACTCGCAGGAATACCCAAATAACCGAGCCGAACGGGAAGGGAAAGAGGCCAAGGAACGAGGAACTCCAAGCCCCGAGGAAGAATTCGGATGATCATTCTTCTCGTGATCGCCGACCGAGCAGGAAGCCAGAAGGGAGATTCCGTTCTTACACACCCCTCAACACTACTGCCGAGCAAATCCTACTGGATATCCGAGGCGAGAAACTTCTCAACTGGCCAGTCTGCATGCGGGCAGACCCAGAGCTTCGCGACAAGCGCAAATATTGCCGCTTCCACCGAGATCATGGCCACAATACCGATGAATGTGTAGATCTCAAGGATGAGATTGAATCCCTCATTCGAAAGGGGCACCTACGCCGGTACACCAAGCAGGAGGAGAAGAATACTCGGAAAGAGGGGCGAACACAAGAACGCCCCAAAATCTGCCCGAAGAACCTGCGGAGATCCGCACCATCTTCGGAGGTCCATCAGGCGGGGGAGATTTAAACAGAGCTCGAAAGGCTCACTTCCGAAGGAGCCCAGAGCGGTATGTCAATCTTACGAGCGGCCTAACAAAGAACCGAGTCAGTCCCTGTAGCCTCACCTTCACAGAAGACGACGCGGGGGATCCAGCATCCACATGATGACGCCTTGGTGGTCATTATGACCATAGCCAATCATAAGGTGTATCGAATTCTTGTCGACACTGGAAGTTCAGCCGACGTAATTTACGCTGAGGCCTTCGGAAGGATGGGGATTCCACAGTCTCGTCTCAGACCTGTGAAGACACCCCTACACGGCTTTGCCGAAGAGAGAATAATCTCTGAAGGAGCCATTTCCCTCCCGGTAACTGCGGGAGAGGGGCAACATCAAGTCACCGTGATGGTGGACTTCCTTGTTGTCAATGTACCATCAGTACATAATGTGATTATGGCAGGCCCTTCCTCAATACAATGCGGGCGGTTGTGTCTACTTATCACCTGATGATGAAATTTTTCGCCCGAAGGCGGAACGGGGTTACCTCCGAGGCGATCAAGGCGAGGCTCGGAGATGTTTACGCCATTGCGGTTCAAAAGGGTCTGTAAAGCAAACACTCGCTATCAGCATGTTGGACCCGCGCGGACCTATCGAGAATAAGCCAATCAAAGATTGGAGAGAAGGTTCCGCTTGACGAAAACCGATCCTAGCAAGACGGTTCAGCTCGGAACATCACTCAGCCTGAGCAACGCTCCGAGCTGTTAATTTCCTGCAACGACACAGGGATGTATTCGCCTGGTCGCACGCGGATTATACCAGGAATCTCTCAGACGTTCTGGTCCATCGGTTGAACGTGGATCCAGACCACAAACCAGTGAGCAGAAGAGGAGACCGTTTGACGCCGAGCGGTGTGAGCTATCGCGGATGAAGTCTCGGTCCTGTCGAACGCCGGCTTCATAGAAGAAGAATATATATCCAGATTGGATTGCAAATGTTGTCTGGGTTAAGAAGGCTAATGGCAAGTGGAGAGTTTGCGTGGACTACTCAGACCTGAATAAAGCATGTCCGAAAGACAGTTTCCATTGCCTCGGATCGATCAACTGGTAGACAGTACGGCGGGACACGAACTGCTTTCCTTCCTGGATGCCTACTCTGGTTACAAACCAGATCGCGATGCATCCCCCAGATAAGCAGAAAACCGCCTTGTCACAGACAGGGGGCTTTACTGTTACCGGGTCATGCCATTCGGCCTGAAAAACGCTGGGGCCACCTACCAGAGACTGGTCAATCAGATGTTCGCGAGACAGATCGGCGAACGATGGAAGTTTACGTCGAGGACATGTTGGTAAAAAGCGTCAAGGCATCCGAACCTTGGCGACCCTTGAGAAACCTTCGCGCGTCCTCCGGGAATATCAAATGAAGCTGAACCCAGCAAAGTGCGCTTTCAGAGTTGGTTCAGGAAGATTCCTTGGATTCCAAGTCAGTTAGAGAGGCATCGAGGCCAATCCCGAAAAGATTAAGGCACTCCTCAACATGAGTTCGCCTCGAACTGTCAAGGAAATACAATGCCTCACTGGACGGGTAGCAGCGCTCGGACGCTTCATATCCCGGGCCACCGATAAATGCCTTCCCTTCTTTCAGCAATTGAAGGGTCATAATAAGGCCGAGTGGATGCCCGAGTGTGAGCAAGCTTTCCAGCAGTTGAAAGAATATCTGGGCTCACCACCTCTGCTATCAAAACCGGAGGAAGGTGAGTCTTTGTTCCTATACCTCGCGGTCTCAGCCTCAGCAGTCAGCTCGGCCCTGATCAGGGAAGTGGGGAACAAACAGTATCCCGTATACTATGTGAGCAAAGCTATGGTACCAGTGGAAACGAGATACCCCGCTCTGGAGAAGTTTGTGCTCAGCTTAGTCATTTCGGCTCGGAGGTTGCGTCTGTATTTCCAAGCGCATTCGATCATCGTGTTAACCGACTCCCCCCTCAGGCAGATTCTCCAAAAGAATGGGCGATCGAACTTGGAGAACTCGACATTACTTTCCGGCCGAGGACAGCAAAGAAAGGCCAAGCGGTGGCTGATTTCATCGCAGAATTCACTGTTCTAAGTGAAGATCAGATCGACAATGAGGATGAGATGACTCCGCATGACCTCCCAAACAGCTCACAGGGCATTCCAGAAGTTGGATGAGTCCTCTACGTGGACGGATCGTCTAACTCAAAACGAGCCGGGGCAGGGATCGTCTGATCGCCCCTGATTCTACAATCATCCAGTAACCATCCGGCTCGGCTTTAAAGCCTCCAACAATGAGGCGGAGTATGAGGCCTGTTAGCCGGGCTCAGATTGGCCGCCAACTTGGGGTCCAATCTATACAAGTCCGATGGCGACTCTCAGCTGGTCGTGAATCACATCTCCGCTGATTATGAAGCCAAA
>JAJHSJ010000076.1:0-43342 GCA_021015155.1 Magnolia officinalis | reverse complement strand
TTAGGTTATAGGTTTTGGTTTCGGTTTAGGTTTTATACTAGGTTTTGGGATTTGAGAATGGGTTTCGGGTTTAGGTTTATAAGTTATGGTTTTGGTTTAGGTTTAGGTTATAGGTTTTTGGATTTGAGAATGGGTTCGGGTTTAGGTTATAGGTTTGGTTTTGGTTTTGGTTTAGGTTAAGGTATATTTTTAGGTTTAGGTTATAGGTTTTTGGGATTTGAGAATGGGTTCAGGTTTAGGTTAAGGGTGTGGTCCCTGCAAATACAGATATAAAAATGGCCTGTCCAAATGGCCAGGCCCTTCCAATGCTGTCCATAGGAAATGGACAGCTTCATCATGGTCATAACAGCGGTTCCCACCTTCCAGAGACCCCCGCTCATCCGGATAGCTCCGACGCACATCCGGGTCTGCTCCATTAATTTTGAGCAAATACACAAACACGGCCTGTCCAAATGGCCAGGCCCCTCCAATGCTGTCCATAGGAAATGGACAGCTTCATCATGGTCATAACAGCGGTTCCCACCTTCCAGGGACCCCCGCTCCACATCCGAATAGCTCCGACGCACATCCGGGTTTGGCTCCATCAATTTCGAGCAAATATACATAAATACGGCCTGTCCAAATGGCCAGGCCACTCCAATCATGTGCATTCTTGACAAGAGACGTACCAGATACTTGAGTCTGAAATATGCAGCTCAATCCTACCACATGCAACATCCACCTGAAAGAATGCGCATAACTGTCATGCTTGAGTAATCAATACAGGAATCTACAAGTAAGGAGTGATGAAAACTAAATGCAAGGAAAATATAAAACTCCCCTGATGTAAACTGTATTAAAATTGACCTTGAGTCGATTGGATACTCATAGAATAGAAACATGGACTGAATATGAAAAAGTTGCTCCATATTCCACTGCAATTGAACATGACACTAACACTTGCACCGCCGTAACATGAAGCAAAGTTTAAAAGGAAAAAAAAAAAAACAAAAGGTTTAGAAACTTGAGAGATTATTCTACTTTCGACTTGAGTTGACACAGTCTCAAACTCAAGAGTCAATTATACTAGGTTTTTAGAGTTTTCATTTATTTCAAGAAAATCTCAGGCCTTCTTGAGTCAAAAGCATTCAGAAAAGAAGAAGAAAATATAAAGTGTATGACAATCAAGGAGAAGAGAGAGATGAAAAGCATTCAAACTGTTCATCTAGTAGGCCTCTTGTGAATGGGACCTATGGAAATATTTAAAATGTTTTTTTCCCATTTGTTCAAATGCATTGAAATGCATATCATGGTTTATAACTGTCTTTTGTATGTATGCTTATGATATTGAAGAGGTAAGGGTTTCACCATGTATCCCTTTCACTAGAGTAATCTACTAGACAAATGACAAGGCAAAAGGGGCGAGCAATGCTCGAAAATCTCTAAGATATATAAATGATATACAAAGGGAGAAAAGCTTCTTACAAGTGATAATGCCAAAGAATGATATTAAAGCTCTTCCCACCATGTAAGCAGATCCTTCAAGAAAAAAAAAAAATCTGAAAAACCATATTTTTGAATAGGGCTGGCCCAATGACCTAGTCTGAAACAATTTAAAATCTGGCCCAAGACTAATCCAGGCCCAGCCCAATGGCCCGGTCCGAAACTATTAAAATCTGGGCCGATACTAATCCAGGCCCAGCCCAATGACAGCCCTTCCTGTGAGCGAGACCACAAACCATTTCGTTGCATCCTATGATTGTCCGGATGGAGCCTGCAACTAAAAAACAAGGAAAAGTGAGTGATTCTCGGTTTAAAAAGTCTCCACACGTGGGTCTTCATCCCACACGCATACGAGATGAGACCTCTCTCTCTCTCTCTCTCTCTCTCATTATCAATCTTGCTATTTACAAGGTTTTTTCTTTTTTCTGCAGGAGCGACTTCATTATCAACTAGCAACAACACCAGCTCTTGTTTTGAAACTTTTGGAGGTATTTTTTATTTTTAATTTTTAATTTGTTCTTGCTGAATTCGTGGTTTTGAGTTAAGAAATGTAATTGTGGATTTTTCCTATTTGGGATTTACACTATTTAGAATTTTTCTCTAATTTAAATCCTTAATGGGAGAATTTGGTTAAAATTTGGGAATATTGATATGTTAAATCCCTATACGAGCTATTTAAAATTCCTAATTGGAGTTTTTGCCTACTAGGGGATTTTGATATTTCAACTCCATAATTGCATAATTGACGTCGAAAATCCCAGCCATCAATTTCAGGCCTTTTTCAGTTGAATATAGACCACTGTCATATTGTTGACCTGTTTGCAGGCCACAAATTGATAGGCAATGTTGGTCGGTGGAGACTTGAAATTTCTTATTAGTATATATGGAAATTTGTAATTGTCCCTATATATGGATTCTTCAATGAATTAAAAGATTATGAAACAAATTCAAATCCTAATTAAGAAAAAGAAAATGAAAAAAAAAAAAGAAACCGGATTTGAATCAGCTTAATTTGCATACAATCATTCGAAATGAGAAAAATCTTTAGCATGTATAGCAAATTGATTGAAATGCTTTCCATAATGTGATGTTTGCTGAAGTTAAATTATTTAAGTTAAAAGATTTAGGACATAATTGTATTTGAGAATGTGGTCATGAAGTGTGAATTATAGAATTTCTTGCTCTGCTGAAGAAATTTCAATTTTGAAAATAAATGCATTTTGAATGGGACTGACGATTTCTCTTGTTCCAGGTGATTTGATGATAAGCAGCCAATGCTTGTTCAAAATTTGGAATCTAATGTAGCTATGACTGTATATAATCACTGATTGTTTTGGTTTACAAGTTTCAGGTCATGAATTGCAGGGATTTGGCTGGTTGTCGAGCTAAGACAAAGCACTCTCAAAACAGATCTCTTCGTACTTGTATTCAGACATCTAGTCTTCTTTATAGTTGTTGTGTGGGTTCTTGTTTGGTTAGATGGAAAATTTTCCTATTTGTACAATAAGGAGATAATTTAATTTGTCTCCTTTGTTTTCAAAAGATTGTATGTGAAGATCCCTATTTGGAGATGTTGGTGTAATTTGTTTTTCTAGATTCTGCACAGAAGTTTCTTGATGTTATGCAGTGAGAAGAGTTTCATTACAGATGATTGTGTAAAGACCAGCTTTTGATGTCTTCCTGCTGCAAAATGGTATGCTTCATGGTTGGTCTGAGTTGGCGGTTTGGATGGTTGTTGTTATGCTTGGTATGTATCCAGGGTCTAGTGTAAGGTGGTGGTCTGGTTGTATCATTTTTAATAGGCAATGCAATTTTCCATTTTCCACACCACCCAAATGCAAAGAAGAGGGGTCCCACTCAAGTTATAAAACCAATCCATTTTTCACGGTGCTTCTAAGTTCTAACAGGCCTTTAAAGTAGTACTGAAAAGCATTGAGGAGATTTATATAATACTCAAGCAACTTATGATGTCTGATATGCAGGCACTCAGAGATTGTACATGTGGCATACATTTAAGTCAAATAAAGCCAAACTGAACCAATCTGCTTTTCATGGTGCTTCCAACAGGCCCTTAAAAGTAGTAGTGAAAAGCATTAAAGGGAGTTATATGATACTCAAGCAGCTTATGACACCCAATATGCAAGCCCTCATTACATGAGGCATACATTAACTCAAATTAAACTGTCTAGATTGTGGAACCTACTGCCATTAAGTCATAGGCCCAAAGTCAAAGTGTTTGAACGATCCAAAACTGATTTGTGGACACTTTTTTGTTGAAATTGAACCATTGGATATTTTTCAGTTTTAACTGTCCATTGAGTACCAACCAATCTGAGGTATTGGACAAAATTTAAAAGAGCCCAAGTTGCATTTCTTGCAGCTTAAGGGGGAACTGTTTGGTATTTTATTTTGCCAAAATTCTTTGATGTTTCCGAAGATCTAAATCAAAATATACAGCAACTCAGGGCTGTTTGCATGCCCAGTACATGCTTACTCTCATTGGAGTTGCACTGCGAGTAAGCATGAATTTACTAGCTGATGATGCTGCAACCACTGCTGATGATGTTGCACTGCGAGTAAGCATGAACCCCCGATCACTATTTATAATCACCTCCTCACACTAACCACCATAACCAAGATTAAGCAATTGCAAAACAGATCAAAAGAAAGAAATAATGTTGGGGACAACAACCAGATCTGCAGTGCCACAGATCAAAAGATGTCACAGCTCTGAATTTGAGCAAGGTAAAAAAAAAAAAACTATATATGATGACCTAAGCAACTACAGAAAGAAAAGGGCCATACGGATCCATATAGTGCAAAACGTACCAAGATGGATTTCTACATTTCAGTTATTTAATATCCAAACTTAGAAATGTGTTGCCACTTTATCTTTTCCCGTAACTTTTGACAACAGGACTGTTGCAAAGATCAGGTCTTGAACCAAATTTCGAACAGTTATCTGACCAGTCAATCTTGAAGATACACAAACAATTATGCAAGGCTCAATGCTTGAACCAAAACGCTCGAGGATATGCATGGTTTCCTCCAGCCTTGGTTCTGTAGGTGATGCATACCATTGATCTAATGGGCCCCAATGTGGATAGATCATGCCCCCAAAATTTCTCCCATATCAGAATATCCAAGCTCTCCAATCGTTGGTTTCTTTTGAGCATGAACAGTTTATATTTTTCTTTTTAGTACGCCAAGCATGTTCATGCAACCAAAGACCATGTAATTTCCCAAAAGAACGCTGGCCTCAAGACAATCATGGCGGCAAAAAAAGATAATGAATGCGCTCATTCCAACACAACATCATATCCCATGAACAGTTTATAATTTTTCTTTTTATCAGTTTTCCACTGTTGTGAAAGGACTATGAGTTCTTGGCCAAAGAAACTGGTTAGAGAGCATCAGTTTTATCAGTTAATCCTAACCATATCCTCCATGGCTTCGGAAGTGGAGAGCTATAAAGAGTGATAAATAGTGCTCTGAGAGCACCTGATCATGTCTCCCTAGTTGTGCTACCTCTGTTCATTGTCCCATAGCTGACGGTTTCTTTTTCTGTTCACACACAAATAATCTTCTTGGTTATAGGTTTTAGTTTTGTTCCTGAATAGATCTGTTTTCACAACAAATTCATTCCTTGACTAAAATTTCATGGGCATTTGTCAAGTAGTAACTTATTTCGATACGGGTCCCCATTTGCCTATGGGGGATGTAAATGGGTTTTGAAAGCTAGTTTTGTTGTTGGCCCCATCTGTCTTCAGCTGTTGATATTAATGAAACCATTAACATGAAACTTCGATGGAGAGGGTCAACTTCGAAATATTGGAACTAAAGTAGGAGGAGATCAAGCATTCGTTAGAAGAATTTCAGCATCTGTTGCTAGTTTGGTTGTTTTATTTTTTTTACTTTTTGTAGTCATTTGTCATGTTTAAGATATTTGGAGACATGTAATCTATTGAATTTAGGTAATAAATTTGGTAATCTATTGAATTTAGGTAATAAATTTGGAGACATGAACAGGATATGATGATATAGTTCCTCCGTCCCATTCAGAAACAAGAATGTAAACAAATGGAGCATGAAAAATCAGGCCAAAATGTGAACATGATATTAAAAAAAATAAATAAATTGAGAAGCCCTTCTTCTCCATAGTTTCCAGGCCACAATTAAGTCTAATTCACCAGGCGCTCATGGATTTGGTTTATCAAATAGTTGATGAAGACTATTTGTACAAGCCATCACTATGTTATGTGTAAAGCAATGTATTACATAGCACTAGATGATAAAAAATTCAGCAGTCATGAAATTTCTGAACAACCAATTCCAAATAATCTATGAGTTCCACATGGGCCATAAATCACTGTTCCAATTGCTGCTTTACCAGCATATATTTTATGTATGAAAAAACAAAGAAGAAAAGGCAAAGCCCAATGAAAGACATACCTCCTGAAGTTTCCGTTTGACATTATCCAACCCACCAATGTCCTCCCATGAGACATTAGGCACCTCCACAACCTGCTAGAAACAGTTCATTCTCATGATCAGGTTACCTCCACTTGAGTTTATGGAATTCCTGAACAACCAATTCCAACTAAACATGCACATGTATTACTTTTATGGGAACAATAGTATCCTCAGGCATATAAGAAAGGAAGAGAAACAATAAACTAGAGGATTGAAACACTCTCAATGGGGTAAGTTTTAACTTACACAACAATAATTACAGGATTTACACTTCTGCAACAAACGAGAAGAGGCAACTGTTGTAGCAAAGAGGTGATGGGAAATCAAATTGTCAAATAACATTAAGTTCTAGTTAAGTAGTGCATTCTAATTTAGTTTAGCATGGTATACCATGGCATGAATTGTTACCAACATGGTATACCATCTAAAAAGTTCAGTTGAATACTTACCTTGAGCCTCATGACAGCATCTACAACTAGTTTAGTAAAATGCTCCTTGTCCTGGGAAATTATTTTTTAACTCAAAGTGGTCATAGCTATCTTCATCAAGTCTGATTTAAACTTCTCTACATTACAACAATGGAAGTGTGTGTTAGAGACATACTAGTCTGCACCATTTTTCAAGAGTGACCCACCCAAGGAGTTGCCCAGATAATAGACTACGGTGCCACCTCCAATTTGATTGCAATGTAATACTATAGCAAATGGAAGCAAACAAAAATAGAAAAGAAAAAAGAAAGAAAGAAAGATTGGCCATCATCATCATCATGGTCTCATCCCAGCTATGCTTGAGTGGTACTGGTATGTGGCAGCCACTTGATGTATGAAGGCCATCAACCCTATCTATCAGATGCATCACCACACATTACCTAAATCCACCTGATCCAACAGTCAAGTGGGCCATAACACAAGCGAACAATGTGAGAGGGGATGCCTACCCTTGATTTAAATAGGGCCACACCAGAAATATGAAACGGTTGGTTTTAAACGAAGTTGCAGCAACACCTACCAATAAAAAAAATAAAAATAAAAATTCCAAGTTACACATCAAACAAAGTTGGAAGGAGATACCAACAATAAAAAAGAAAGTCCTAGTTTGTAGGAAGAGCATATGAAACAAAGTTCAAGGAGATCCCAGTAATTGTTGTGAAACATTCCAATGCAGCATGAGTTACCTGATTGTGAGGCCCGACATTCTTGTGGTGCCCACCTGAATGTGTGTGGATTGTACATCCCCTATTCATATTGTCAAATATAGGGGCGAGACCCCTCCTTTTGAAAAACAAAAAAAAAAAGGTCTATTAAGAAGAGGACTAGATAGTTTTCACAAGTGGCTCAATGACGAAATTCAACATGGAATTGACAAGGTAGGTAATAGATGAAATACCCCAACATTATTGTATTTTCAAAGCTTATGAACTCCATAATCAATTACCTGTAGCCAAAAACCAGCTCATGTCAACCAACAACTCTTCACATCATTTTTTGAATAAGCATCCATGTAAAAATCAAAAGGAGATTATCCAGGCCATGCCTAGATATTGCTAGTTACTAAAAACAAAATTGCAAGAAACCTATAGTTAAATGTGGCAAATTACTGTACCCAGGCACAAGGCCTTAGAGGTTTGGAATCCCCTCCATAGTCATCTCTACACGAATAGACATGCTAACCTGGCACATGCACAGGAGATCCAATCCAGTTTATCAGGTGAAAACATCATTAGATCATTGGACCAAAACAATTAGGCTGCCCAAGGGTATGCCAACGTCAATCTTTAAAATAAAGTTATAATAAAATAATAAAAAAAAAAACCACTTCAATCAAGAGTCCATTTTTTTTGTACAGATTGACCACCTGATAGTTAACTGCTTTAATGGCAGATCATCTGAACTAGGTTGGTTTAAGCCCAGATTTTGAATTAGCTGGAGGCTGTGACGAGCCCACTGACAACTCTGGGCTAACTGGGTTTTCTCTAACCTTGATGTAGAATTTCACCAGCCACATCTTATCCTCAATGTAGCAGTTGGGAAGCAGAGTCAATTCCTGAAGGGAGGAATGTTAGTGTATATGAAAACAACATGTTCTTGGTCAAGCATAGATTGTATATTTGAAAGAAAAAAAAAAGGAAGGGAAAATGTACCCATTTAAATAGATATCCATGGTTTAGATTCCATGTATATGGGAGATTCACGCCAAAGATCCCGACAACCAATGAATAAATAGAGAGGCAAACAGTTCCTGAGCTAAGGAAGATCTCTAACTGCAATGGAATTGAAGAAAAGGTAAATATATCCCCAAACAGTGCACCACAATTTAAATGGGCGATTGAGGGGTTGTTTGGAAGGGCTGTGATTGTGGGGCCCACCTTCAAATGGGTGAACGGTCTACCTGCATGACCTGATCATCTTCATCCATTTTTCACTTTCTTTATTTGATTAAGCTCTTCATTGATGCAAGAAAACAACAACCATTAAGCCAGGGCATCATGGGCGACATGAACCTGAAAATCAAATGTCTTTGAATCAATCGATCAAGGAATCCTACCACACATGGAAGATAGTTATCAGGACCCACAAGACCATTAAGCTAGGGCATCATGATGAGCTACATAGATCATCTCTGTTTTGAGCAAACTGTTGCTTTTGCAAGCCACTGATTGGTTGGCTTCTTGTAGACTATTTGATTATTATCAACACTTCCCATGGAGTTTTTAATTCAAAGTTCTCAGATTTTGAAATGATTGAGTCACACAAATCATTGCACTCCACACGATTAGATTCCTCTTAGGAATTTTATCAAACACCCCACATGCACACCCAATCTCTTCATATTTCGCATAGAAATTCAATAGCCTGGTTTGCACAAACGGTCTGAGTCGAGTCTATGGAGGAAAACATGCGAATGGATTTGCAAGACTTCTTCAAGTTTTTGAAAGACCCATGCTATGCGCCAAATTTAGTTTCTTAGTAAAAAAAAAAAAAAAAAAAAAAAAGAAAAAAAAAAGGAGAAGCCTAAATACTCCTTAGAAACCACCACCGAAAATGTGAAATATCCATAAAAATCTCCTCTAAAAGTACCAAATGTGAAACCTAAGCAAAAAAATATACACAGCATCACATCCCAATCTGATTTGAAAAGAACTTCCAATAAACCCTCAAAAATCCCAAGCAAGAAGCAAAGTCATCAGAAAATAAACAAAATCCATGTTAGATTTCAAAAAAACAGAACGAAATCCTCTCCTCAAATCATTGCAAACAGAGATCAACGAAATTAGGGCACAAAAATTACCTTTCGAGATCTGCTACAGAGATAGAGAAAGATGCTTCACTTCTCAGTGCCGACGCCATGCTAGATCCAACATTCAATGCCCGGCACACGCACGAGAGAGAGAGAGAGAGAGAGAGGAGGAGAGAGAGAGAGAGAGAGAGAGAGAGAGAGAGAGAGAAGAGAGAGTTAGGGGCGGGGAGAGTAGTGGAAAATAGGGTAGGGAAGGAAGAGGGAGAGAGAGAGATGAAAAGTTTTGGGCAGCGCGGTGTGTTTTTTTTTAGAGCGCGCCCAGTTTTTGGGCGTGATGGACCATGGACGGTCTGGGCAGGGGCTCCTTGGGGCCCACCATGATGTATTTGGTTCATCCATTCCGACTATTAATTTTAACAAATTATTTTAATTCTTGATACCAAAATTAAAGTATATTGAAGGCTTAAGTGGACCACACCATAGGAAGCAAAATTGAATTAATCTTCATGTTTCTTACTGTGTGGTCCACTTGAGCCTTCGAACTAGCTGATGTTTGATTTCATGCCATAAAATAATATTTCAAAATAGATGAACGGCTTAGATAGAACACATATATTTTTTTAGGCCCAATAGATCCCCTTACACCATCTTTAATTATTAATGGTGTGACAACTTTTCAGCTACGGATTAAAACCGTAGTAAATTTTGCTACGGTTTATATCCGTAGCAAAAAGCTAATGTGGTCTGTATCCTTTGGCCATTTTTTTGGTAGTGATTAGGTGTAGGTTTATGTTTAGGGATTTGAGAATACATTTAGGTTTTAGGTTTAGGTTATAGGTTATAGCTTTAGGGAGTCGAGAATAGGTTAAGGTTAAGGTTTAGGAAATCAGGTTCGGGTTCGGGATCGGGTTTAGGTTTGGGTTTTCAAGTTTAGGTTCAGGTCAAGGAATTGAGATTAGGATTAGGTGTAGGTTTAGGTTTAAAGATTTGAGAATACATTTAGGTTTTAGGTTTAGGTTTAGGTTTTAGGTTATAGGTTTAGGTTTAGGTTAGGTTATAGGTTAAGGTTTAGGGAATTAAGTTTAGGTTATAGGTTATAGGTTATACATTATAAGTTAAGGTTTAGGTTACAGGTTAGGGTTTAGGTTTAGGTTATAGGTTTTGAGATTTGAGAATAGGTTTAGGTTATAAGTATAGGTTTAGGTTAATGTTGTAGGTTATAGGTTTAGGTTATGAGTTTATGTTAATGTTGTAAGTTATAGGTTTAGGTTTAGGTTTAGGGATTTGAGAATACATTTAGGTTTTAGGTTTAGGTTTTACGTTTAGGTTAAGGTTTCAGGTTTAGGTTATAGGTTTAAGTTTAGGTTATAAGTGTAGGTTATAGTTTTAGGTTTAGGTTAGGTTATAGGTTAAGGTTTAGGGAATTTAGAATAGGTTAAGGTTTAAGTTTAGGTTTGGGTTCGGGTTCGGGTTTAGGTTTAGGTTTTCAAGTTTAGGTTTAGGTTAAGGAGTTGAGATTAGGATTAGGTGTAGGTTTAGGTTTAGGGATTTGGGAAAACATTTAGGTTTTACGTTTAGGTTAAGGTTTTAGGTTTAGGTTTTAGGTTTAGGTAATCGGGTTCGGGTTCGGGATCGGGTTTAGGTTTGGGTTTTAATGTTTAGGTTTAGGTTTAGGTTAGGGAATTGAGATTAGGATTAGGTGTAGGTTTAGGTTTATGGATTTGAGAATACATTTAGGTTTTAGGTTTTGGGTTATAAGTTTAGGTTAAGGTTAAGTTATAGGTTATAAGTTTAGGTTATAGGTTATAGGTACAAGGTTAAGGTTTAGGTTATAGGTTTTGGTTTAGGTTAAGGTTATAGGTTTAAGTTTAGGTTAAGGTTTAGGTTTAGGTTATAGGTTTTGGGATTTTAGAATAGGTTTAGGTTTAAGTTTTGAGGTAGATCCCAAGCTCAAGTGGACCTTGAAACGAAATGGGGCCACAAAAGTTTTCGATCAAGCTGATATTTGTGTTATTCCTTCTTCAGTTTAGGTCTGTGTGAACTTACCAATAGGTTGGATCTCAAATAACCACCATGGTGAGTCCCAAGAAGGAATCAACGGTCGGGGGCACTGTCCCCACCATGATATTTAGTTTTAGGTGTAGGTTTAGGTTTGTGGTTATACTAGGGTCTGCTCCAACAATTTCGAGCTAATACATAAACACGGCTTGTCCAAATGGCCAAGCCACTCCAATGTTGTCCATAGAAAATGGACAGCTTCATCATGGTCATGACAGCGGTTCCCACCTTCTAGGGACCCCCGCTCAACATCCGGATAGCTCCGACGCACATCCAGATTTGCTCCATCAATTTCGAGCTAATACATTAAAAAAAACACATAACATATAAAAGTGATCATGCCAAATACACATATCCAACGTAGTCCTTGTCTAAAGCTCACTTTTTAACCATGCTAATGAAATACCCATGTTTAGCAATACTTATAGCCATGCCCACATCAACTAAATTAAGCAATGCCCATGGCCACGTATAAAACCCATTTTAACTAATTAGCATTGCCACATTTATGTATAGATGAGTACTCTTATCATAGAAATAGACTCAAGTTTGAGAAAATCCATGCTCGAAAATCATGCTTACCTGAACAAACTTAAATTTCAACCAATAGACATCAATAGCCTCCGTAGCCTCTCACTCTAACCAATGGCTAATAACACGCCCTTTAGCTCTACATCCTTGGTGAGGTCACCACTCGCCTTCAGCTCTACATCCATGATGAGAATACATAAACATTAGATTGAAAGCAATGGTGATTGAAATCTCATCAATAAAAGAATCAGGTATTTGGTCTATCAAAATGTTCTATTTGAAAGCAAGTAAACATTGAAAAGGCACCCATTTCCAATATGCTGCCTTTCGTCGAGGCTAGACACAAAATGGATGGCCTATCCTATCCATTTTCAAGAATATGTACACACACGCAACATACTTACTTACAAATGATTGTTCACTGGTCAGAAATAAAACAACAAAGATAAGTTGATAAGAGATTATGTAAAACTAGTTGTACCTGAGACCTATGGTACATCTAGTTGTGTTGGACACATGGACAGTCCAATTAACTATATTGACTGTTCATTCATTCCAATCACAGTTGGCAGGCTACCCATTGCAGAGACCACACTGATCAAAGAATCCAAACAATCCAATCAATAACATGCAAATAGATAGTTACGGTCATTCAAAGAAAAATAACAACCTCTTCCTAAAATACAGATCCAGTTTGAAGAGAACACCTGCCAAAGTTCTACAGGTTTTAGGAGCCAAGCTGTCCACCACACATTTGCATGATGAGGCCCTCATCTCAATGGTTTCGAACTTCAAACCATTGGCCGGTGCAAGAAATCCTACTAGTTAGCAAACCACACATTTGTAGATAAACAGGGGGATTCCTCATAGGATAGGACATAATTTGTAAATGAACTATATTCATTTTGCCCATTAACTATGCCTGGTAGTTAATGGGCAACTAACAAAAACATGGCGAAGTTATTTGGACTGTCCGTTTGTACCATAAATCCTAGACCACCTTGCAACTGAACCATCATGATTTTTGGGCAAGGAAATCTACAGTAAGACCCACCTAAGGAATTGAGAAGTTTCTAGATGTGATTTTTAAAGGAACTGTGTAAGGGCATGACATCATTATGTCTTCCTCCAAAATTTACACATGTGTGCATGTTAGAAAATGCATGCTTGCCACCCACTTATTTCCATGACAAGACTCAATGTTTGAAACAAGCAGAACAAAGTGGGACTTGGTGTTGGTGTGGATGCTACATGTATCTTCCTCGCTGTCACATGTGATGGTGTGTACATGAGCCGCCTTGTACATACAAATTGCTAAATCCCCAAATCCCTAAATCGGTATTGAGAGATAGAGATAGAGAGAGAGAGAGAGAGAGAGAGAGAGAGAGAGAGAGAGAGAGAGAGAGAGAGAGAGAGAGACCTCACCGAGCTTCAGAGACAGAGAGAGGGTGTGCATGGATAGGGCGTGCGGCAACGGTAGGGTGGAGACACATGGATGGTTGAGACACATGTTAATATAAAACTTTAAAAACATATTAGACAGTGGGAAACACAAGCTATCTCATACAAACCAACCATGAGAAGAAGCATGAGCATGTCCACAAGCTATAAATCACCCTTGCCTTGTACGCAAACACATGATTTTTTCCATATTTCTACAAACATGTAAATGAAATATAAGACAAATGAAACGATAGAGAAATGGTAAATATGATGGGCCTATAAGTTGATTCCATTGATGTTGCATCATGAATGCTAGCATGATAGTCCTCTCGAACATGGAAAACATTGCCTTAGTTTCATATAAATGGCTTGAGACTAACAGTAATACAAAATTTTAAAAGAAACAGAAAAGAAAAATTATTCAATCATTTTCAATCAGTGGAAATTGTAAGGTTGCATTTCAGATGCACTGTGAACCAAAAACTATACTTTTTTAATTAGTTTATTTTGAGTTAATGCATGCCTCATGTACAAGCTTTGAATGCATGCATATTAAACATCATACTTTGCAATTGATGGCAAGCTCAAATCAGATTTTTATGCCAAAATATCACCTGACGCCAAGCTCAGATCTCACATCCCAATACATGTGCCCAAGTGGATGTGCATGCGTGTGGAATTAGCAAACCACATAAATTAAGAAATACTACTAAACATTCTTTAAGGAATTTAATCGAACATCTAATGTGCAGGTGTAAGATGTTCTAAAGAGTTGCATGAAATTTGTGGTATGGTGTTGAACCTGAAATTTTCAATGAGTCAACATAACTCGTTGCCAACATTATGTAGGTGGGTAGAATTCTAGTTGCCAATCTTAAGCCAATGTATCTCCAATCAACAATGGAACAGATGAAGTATACCATATACACAATGGGGCCAACCATTTATGTCAGAAGCCCACATCAAGGAGGCAATATTGCTTAACCTTCAAACCCAATATTAAAAACTTATTTTCTTTAATCCTAAAATCCCAAATTCCTAAAATCCTCACATCCTCGATTCCCAAAATCTCCAAATCCCCAATTTGTAAAATCAGAAAATCCCCAATTTCATAAGTCCTCAAATCCCCAAAATTCTAAAATCCTTGAATCCCTAATTTGTAAAATCAGAAAAATCCAATTTGGGGTCCACATTCAAATCGAGAATCTACAAACTACTAACTCTCAATTTCCTAAATCGGCATTAATATTGAGAGAGATTGAGAGAGAGAGAGAGAGAGAGAGAGAGAGAGAGAGAGAGAGAGAGAGAGAGAGAGAGAGAGAGAGAGATACTTCACCTGTGTGAATCTAATTAGATTATTGAATTTGGGCAGTTTATTTTGAATACTTGTATGCTACATGTACAATTTCTAAGTAAGTTCGAAGTGCCCGTGTATCAATCCTCAAATCCCTAAATCTCCAAATCCCTAAATTGGTATTGAGATTGAGAGAGAGAGAGAGAGAGAGAGAGAGAGAGAGAGAGAGAGAGAGAGAGAGAGAGATACCTTATTGTCATGAATGACCTTCAACCGAGCTTCAGAAAGAGAGAGAGAGAGGGTGTGCGTGCATGGGTAGGGAATTCGGCAACGGTCCGCAAGAGAGATCAGAGAGAGAGGAAGAGAGAGACTGAGAGAGAGAGAGAGAGGAGGGAGAGGATGCGAGAGAGACAGAGAGAGGACAGGGTGGAGAGATCAGAAAGAGAGAGGAAGAGAGAGACAGAGAGCGAGAGGAGGGAGAGGGTGCGAGAGAGAGAGAGAGAGAGAGAGAGAGAGAGAGAGAGAGAGAGAGAGAGAGAGGAGACTGCCGCATATTAGGGCAGTCTCTCTCACGGACCCGGATTAGATACAGGTTGAGTAGCGAGTTGGCTACTGAAGTGACATCACCAAGTTATGTGGGCCCCACTATGATGTATGTGTTGTATCCACATCGTCCATCCATTTTGAGATATTATTTTATGGCATGAGCCAAAGAATGAAGCAGATAAAAAGATGTAGTGGACCTCACCACAAAAAACAGTGGGGAGAGTGATTCCCATCGTTGAAACTGTCCTAAGGCCCACCATAATTTTTATTTGAAATCCAACCTATTCAAAAGTTAAAAAAGACATGAAATAAGGTAAAACACAAATATCAGCTTGATCTAAAACTTTCGTGGCCTTTAGAAGTTTTTAATGGTGGGTGTCACTGTCCCCACTGTTTTCTGTGCTGGGGTCCATTGGAGCTTTGGATTTATCTTTGGATATTGCCCTAAAATGATCTCTCCAAATGGATGGAAGGTGTGGATATAAAACATACATCATGGTGGGTGTCAAAAATGAAAGGTATATAAATATCAGGTGGACCACACCACATGAAAACAATAGTGATTGGATATTCATCATTAAAATCCTCGTAAGGCCCACTGTACTGTTTATTTGGCATCCAATCTGTTTATTAGGTCATACAGGCCTACATGAAGGGGAAAAATAAAAATCATCTCGATCCAAAACTTTTATGGCCCCCAGAATGTTTTAAATGGTTGATGCTCATTCAACACTATTTCTTGTAATGTGGTCCCTTTCAAGTTGGGATATGCCTCATTTTTTGTCTCATGCCATAAGATGATCTTTAAAAATAGATGGACGGCATGGATTTAACACATACATCATGGTGGGGCCCATACAACACTAACCACCAGTCATTGGATGGTGTAGAGGGAGGAGCCAATCTGTTCCCCTTATTTGTGGTTTGGTCCATTTAATATTTGGATATGATTCACTTTTTGGATAATTCTATAAAATGATCTCGAAAAATGGATGAACGGTGTGGGTTTATCCCAAATTTTCGGTAAATCCAAAACTCAAGTGGATATGAATCACTTTTTGAAGATATAGCACTTTTACCGATGAAAATTTTTGTCAGTAAAAACAATATTCTCGACGGTTTTGGTTTGTCGGTAAAACTTACCGTGAAACTTTTCAATGCAGTGGGAAAATTTTCCTAGTTAAAAATAATATCATTATTTCCGACGAAACGTTTCATCGGTATAACTCAGGGCGAAATTTTTTTACCTTGAATATACAACACTTTTACCGAGGAAAATATTCATCGGTAAAAACAATATTCCTGACGATTTTAGATCGTCGGTAAAACTCAGGGCGAAAATGTTTTACCTTAGATATACAACACTTTTACCAACGAAAATTTGCATCGGTAAAAGTGATTTTCTGTTTTTTAGCAACGAAAATATTCGTCGCTAAAACTCTTAGTGGGAAAATTTTCAAAATAGTGAGGAAATTTTCTATCTTAAAAATCATAATAGTTTTACCAACGAAAATTTTTCGTCGGTAAAAATATTATTACCGACGAAAAAAAATTTCGTCGGTAAAAGTGCTGTTTTACCGACGAAAAAAGAAAATCGTCAGTAAAACAGTACTTTTACCGTCGAAATTTTTTTCGTCGGCAAAAATTTCGTCCGTAAAAACGCTATTTCTTGTAGTGCATTATCAGGTAGGGCTTGAGATTTGTCACCGATGTCGCACCATGAACATGATGACCACGAGCTCTATTGTTAATCTCAGATTGCTCATTATTATAGTCACGAGTTTGTCCTGAGGCCTCCATCAAATGGTCGATTGCTGCCTACAGTCCTTGCATGGTTCGCAGATTCTCCCATTAAAAATCTTTAATGTTGATGCTGTCATAGGATTATTCCTTGGAGCACCATCCATGAGGTTGTTACTCGAACTGTTCTTAAATACCATCGAATTGAGAAAAAGCCTCGCTTTGATACAAATTGAAGTAAGGAAGATCATAAAACAATAAGATAAAGATCACCATATTTCTGAAGTGATTAAAACCTTAAATCCACAAGGAAAGTTCTTGAGTCCCCAAGAAAATAAGAGAGAAAATTCAGATGTTTTATTGAATAACGTGTATGATTTCTTGATTACACCACTAAGAAGGAAAATTCAAACCCTAATTCAAAATGACCAAAAATAACAATACTCTTTTAAAGTCTAATTTCCTAATTTGTTTAGAAGTTCCTTGAAATATCAAAACTCTTATAAAGCTTAATTTTTCAAAAATAAAAATGTTCAGATAAACCTTACTAAAGCATTCCTACCATTATTACAAGCCAAAAAAAAAAAAAAAAAAAAAAAGAAAAAAAAAAAAAAGAAAGGGAGATAAAAATCCTAAAACGATAAAAATAATGAGATAAGAGTATAATAGAAATTACTAAAAATATATAGTAAAATTTTCTAAAATTACATTTTTGAATTGGAAGCGTGTATTTTCCTTTGAAATAAAAGTGTGCAACTTGCTGTATAGGTTGTTGATTATGGAACTATCATTACATAAAAATTAATAAATTGTGCATTTCGTGATTGTGCTTGGATATCAAAAGTTAGGATCCTTTTATGGTCAAAACTTTATATGATAAAATTTTCATATTTAAAATAATAAAATTTTTAAAAAAATTGAACATGTTTGGACTCAATTATGTCATGTGCTCTGTAGGACTGGTCGATTTCAATGGACTTTTTAGCTTTCGGTTGCAATTCTTTTGGTACAATAATGCTAAGAAGACATAGGTAGTCGATTATCCAATAATTAAATGAGTAGGGTGATCATGAGAATCCAATTTTTAACCTTAACATCAATTGAAAGCATTCTTTTCAACGGTCATTGCTCAAATGTAAACGCAGATGGCAAAAAGCTGTCCATTCAGCTTGAGTTTTGAACTGTGTCAGATCCACACAATAATCTCTGGAAGGTTGGACGGTTCCAATCATTTGGACATTGTTTTGTACGCCCGGCAGATGGCAGATGCTCATAGGTACCAACTTAATCAGAAGCAACCCCCACTTGTAACTTGTCTCAGTGGTGGAACACGTGTTAGATACTCAGGCCATTCATCAAGTAGGGTCCGCTGGTAGCATGCCATCAACAAAGATAATCTATCCATAACGTTGGTTTGCTAATCGGGCAGGTCAAACTCAATGTGAAGAATGGAAGGATCACAGTGCCTCTGATGAGTGACCCAGATCTTTGACACGAATACCTTCTGCATTATTTCCCACACGTGTTCCGGCCCCTTGGGCGGAAGGCTACAGCGCACTGAGTAAACTCTGTGGGGCCCACCGTGATGTATGTGTCTTATCCACTCAGTCCATCCGTTTTACCAGCTCATTTTAGGGCGTGGGCCTAAAATTGGAGCGTATCCGAAGCTCAAATGGACCACACCATGGGAAACAGTGGGGATAATGACATCCACCGTTGACCCTTTCTATAGCCCACATTGACTTTTATTTGTCATCCAACATGTTGATAAGGACACACAGACATGGATTAAGTTTAAAAAAAAAACATATCAGCTTATCCGAAACTTCTGTGGTCCCGAAAAATTTTTCAACGGCAGGCGTTAAATTCACGCTTTTTCCTGTAGTGTGGTCAACTTAAGAATTGGATATTTTTCAATTTTGGGCTCATGCCCAAAAATGATCTGGTAAAATGGATTTATGACGTGGATAAGACACATACATCGGCCCCACAGAGTTACTCAATACGCCATCGACTTCCCTCGTTGAGTGAGTCACGACTAGGGGTGTACATCGAGTCGAACTGGCTTCAGATAGACTCGGCTCAGCTCAGTTGCTGAGCCTGACTGGCCAGCTCGGCTCGGTTCCGTCAGCAGCCCGGGCGAGTTTGAGCCAAGCTCAAGCCAATATAGAGCCGAGTTTGCCATTGCGGCATTTTCACAACCACCTGAACTGCACCTTCAAAACTTTACTGTATTTGAGACACAGCAACAATGGTTTTACAGGTATTTTATCAAACACCTTCTAAACAACATAAAAATTAAGAAAAAAAAGGTGTTGGTTCATATACATACTTTCCTTGCCACCAGTCACACTTCTTTGAGTTGTTTCATTAAACACTTGGTGAGCAACATCAATATCAAAGTAACCGATCGAGTCACCGAATTGGTTCGATCCGAGTTCGATTCGAGCTAGGTTTGATCTGAGTCGAGTCGAGCTGGGGCTAGCTCGAACTCATTTTCAAGCTAAAAAAATCAGCTCGACTCAACTCGAACTCAGCTTCGAACCGAGTCGAATCGAGCTTTTTTGAGTCGAGTCGAGCGAGCTAATCGAGCTAGCTCGGTTTGTATACACCTCTGGTCACAACCCTTGACCACATGGCCTCGACTCTTCTGATAATTCCAAAAATGGTGGTGACCATTAAACTATACACATGACTGTCTATACTTCCTAAACCTGCGGACACAATTGCGACCGTCTGATTTTCATGGGAATTTTGGCCACTCACTATTTTACTTCTAACCATTCATTTGAAGGCCATCAATTGATATTCACCATCCACAATCTCCCCCAGAATCTGGATGGCGAGGATATTCATACACGAGTGCCATGAGTGAGGAGGACGAGTCTCACCACTAGAGGTGGGCATTGAGTCGAGTTGGACCAAGTTAGGTCCAACTCAACTCGATCCGGTATTGTGAAACCCTTGACCCAAACTCGATCCGACTTGGGACCGAGTCTAGCGGGCCTGACTTGATCCGGATCTTGGCTGGGCTGATCCGGATCTTGGCTGGGCTGATCCGAACCGAATCCGACTCGGTCAGAGATACCGAGTTGGATCGAGTTGGCTACGGTTCGAATCGGGTCAAAAGCTCAACTAGATCGGGTCAAGGCCGGCTGCACCACAGAGCGAACCCATGTCGATCCCGAGTCAGCCCGGATGAACCGCAGCGGTCCATGCCATTCAAATAAAATAAAATAAACATAAATTACATGTATGTTAATGTCGCTGTGCGGACGGGTGGTCGGACCTGGGCTGGTGCCTGGGTAGACAAGTGGCCGGACCTGGGCTATTGCCTGTGCGGACGGGTGGAGAGAGAGAGAGAGAGAGAGAGAGAGAGAGAGAGAGAGAGAGAGAGAGAGAGAGAGAGAGAGGAGCGGACGAAAGGGTGCCAGAGTATGGGACTCTGAGATAGAGTTGGGTGCGGCGGCCGGCTGCTAGGGTTAAGGACGGGTAGGTTTAAGAATTTTTTTTCTTTTGAATATGTACTACCCTATTGTCGGTCCGAGTCGGGTTTCAGATCGGATCGAGTCTGACTGGATCGGATTTCGGTTCGAGTTGGGTCGGGTTATTGTGTAATCCAAACTCGACTCGGTCGGAATTCGGATCCGTGTGGGTCTATTCGATCCGATCTGAAACAGGCATTCGGTTCAGGCTGAGTCGGATCCAATCGAGTCGGTCGAGTCAGATCTGTCGAGTTGAGTCGGGGCCAGCTCTACTCACCACTATGTCAAACGGTGGTGAATTAGGACAGGATTGTAATCCTTCCAATTAATATCCACACCCACCTTGATTCCAAAATACACCTCCGTTTTACTTTTTGGAAGTACAATAGTACACTTGGTACTATTATATTATGCTGAAAGTAGAAAGAAAGGGTGAATGTATCAATTAGGGAAAGTGTAAAGAAGAGCTTCCTTTTACCATTCTCAACAGGGAAATGATCTGATTTTGAAATCCCATTTCATCCCATGTGAATCTCATCATCTTTTGAACAACGATCAGAGGGTCATCATTGTATACGATGCAGATCACATCAGATATAAGAAGCAACTGGGGCCCAGTTGCCATTATTGGAACACATCATGATTCACCCATTTTCACAGGGCTATTCCAGAAAAAAAAATAAAAAATGATTCCTCTTGTGCAGCGTTTCACCGTTGCATGTGCCACCGTGGCACCGATGTGAGATCTAGGCTGCTCATCACGTGGGCGGATCTGTGTTGTCTGGCCAAAATGATCGGTCACCTGCTCGTCATGAAATGGTCAACCCCCAACATTCCACGCGTGCCTCTAACAATGTATGATGCATCCGGGCTTGAATAATGAACGTGCTGGATCTAAAACACGTGTGCCCACACGTGGGTTCGTGGGAATCCTTTCTAACTATGATAGCTGACCACCATTTCAAAGGGGAGGCCTTTAATTCAGGCAGAATTATGTGGGCCCCACCGTGGTGTCTGCGTGACATCCACTCCGTCCATCGGTTTCGCCAGCTCAGTTTAGGTCATGAGCTTAATAATGAGGGAGATCAATACCTTCAACCGGGCAACACCGCAGAAAATAGTAATGGGATTGAACGCCCAAAATTGAAACTTTGTGAGCGGCAACAAAAGTTCTTCATCACTTTTCGTTAGTCCTAGCTAGTTGGAACTGCTGTGTCAATTCAAATAAACAGGAGGTCACATGTGTGATCAGCATGTATTCAAATTTCATACGTGTATTGTATGTGTTAGAGTCTACTCAACTTAATGTTTGATTGAATTGGTGGTATCTTTCTTGTTAAGCAAGATTGGTTAGAAATTGGGCGCTCTGATCTAACTATCTTCTCAACCATTGCTTACTATCAGTGATTAGGAGATTATGAAAGAGTAAGGGTTAGCTCTTCTGAATGGATTCTTTTTGTCTTATGTCAATGGACTTGGACTTGAAGACTTGTTGTTTCACTAATACTTTAACTTGATATTTCTCAAAGGAATAAAGATAAATAAATAAAATAAAAGGAATGCTAAACAATATTGATATTATTAATATTTGAATGTATGACTCATTACAATTGACAAAGTATCAAATAATCAAATAAAAAAAATAAATGAGAGATAAATATCTGTTTCGTTTATAAGACAGACGTTCGAGATGGATGATCAACAAGATGTGAATGGATTTGTATGATTACCTAAATTGGAACTCGGTTGATCATAATCCAACAACTTAAGGTTGCGAATATTTAATCTATTCCAATGATACTATAGTGGGATTCATTAAGCAAGAATGATTTAAGATAAAACTAGACTAGGCTATATATATATATATATATATATATATATATATATATATATATATATATATATATATATATATATATATATATATATATATATATATATATAATGCTAGAATAAAATACGATAAATAAAAAATAATTTGAAAAGTAGATATATGTGTTTGGTATAAAGTCTCAAACTCTTCATTGTATTATTTTTTTATAACTTGTCGAGGTGGCAAAATACTTGTTGGGTTTCCTTGCTGATCCTGAATCCTTTCCATTTACGACGTACTTTATGGACAAGAAAATCTCCTGAACGAATCCAAAACTGTTGGCTTTTAGGATTCTCTTCTCGTAGTTGATCCGTTTATAGAGATGTTCGTAGCCCAATTGGATTCAAGATAATCAGGAGATAGCTGATCGATAATGGCCATTCACCCAGTGGACCACCTCTTACATTTCCAATCAAGGTGTTGGATGGTCCAGATCAAACCACCTTCTACATCATAATAGTTTAGAGTGCTAGAGAGAATAGATGGATAAGATCCTCTTGATGCCGATCTGTTATCTGGGATGGATCAAACCAAATATTCCATTTAGTTCTCTGATTTTCTTGATCCCAATCGAATTGTGACCAAAGGATCGGGTCCTCAATCTCTCATGTTATTTATTTTATTTTATTTTATTTTAATCATTGTACGGCTTGGGACCTAATGTAGCCACTGTCTATTTTCTTTCGATTTAGGTTCAAACTATAGTTGAATTTGTTTAGAAATTGGTCCACTCTTAATATTCCGAACATTCTCAAATGTTATAGACTCTTTGAACATCTCTGAAAAGATCTCTTATATATTTTTAAAGGACCATGAGAGACAACCATTACAAGTGTATCATAGCTAAATATGTGATAAGTTTCGTTCTCCCAACAGGTGTTTTATAAATTCTAGACACCTCACCTCAGGTTGATAAGCTGATAGAGTTTATATGGATGGATGGACAACCACACCTTGATCCTAAACCTTAACTCTAGGAGCCCCTAGGAACCCCAATCTCATCCTAAACCGTAACCCTAAAAGCCTAAACCCTAAGAAACTCAGTCCTAAACACTAAACTTAGCCCATCCAACCCAGTCAACCAGGTCAGCCTAACCCGAAACCTTAGAACCTTGAGTTAACTCAACGAGTCAATTCACTGAGTCAATTCAACCGGTCAACCTACCCAAGCCCATAACCCAATCAACCCACCTAGTTAAGCCCAAAACCAAGCCTGATCGGAGATGGTCGAAACCTTAAAGCAGCAACCCTCACAATAGAGCCTCCACATGCTTGGAGGATGTTGCCTGCCAAAGCAGGGAGTCTAAGTGGGGACCGACGGCAGCCATGTTGCCGCCGACCACGTGGCACTTCTCCTCTTTCGGGCAGGGTTGTACATCGATCCGAGTCAAGTCGAGGTGGGTCAAGCTCGGCTCGACTCGTCCATGCTGTACTCGAGTTCAAGTTCGAGCTCGAGCTTGCCCTCGAGCTCAACATTGAAGCTTGACTTATTTGCCAAAGCTGTCGAGTTGAGTTCGAGTCGAGTCGAGTTTACGAGCTCGAGCTTGTTCATACGTCCCAAACCCTAATCCGAACTAACCCAGCCCCCCCAACTCGACCCAACCCAAACCCCCCCCCCCCCCCCCCCCCCCCCCCCCCCCCCCAACTCGTCCCAAACCCCAATCCAACCCAACCTAGCCCGCCAACCCAACCCAACCCTAACCCCAACCCCAACCCGACCCAACCCAGCCCCCAATCTGCAATAAATTTACATCGATATAAATCTACAAGTTAAATAAATAAAAAATAAATTGAACACCTACCTCAGAGAGATTGGGAGAGAGAGTGATCGGGCCGAGTTGGGATTGGGCACGAGTTCGCTCGGAGAGATCGGGAGAGTGAGAGAACGAGAGATAGAGACTGGTGGTCTGGTGGAGTACTGGCTGTGCGGGCGTGCGAGCAGCATGCTGAGCCTGGAAGTGGTGGAGTACTGGTCGGGCGGGCGTTGGCTGGGTGGGGTAGTAGAGAGATAGAGAAGAAAGGGAAAGGGAGGCCGGTCGTGCAGGTAGGTTTAAGGTTTTTCTTTTCTTTTGTTTTTGTTTTTTTTTTTTTTGTTTTTGTTTTTTTTTTTTTTTTTAATTTTTATTTTTATTTTATTTTAAATTTAAGTAACTTAAGTGTGTCCACCAGATGCACCGTTTCATAGTGGGCCTGGACGGCCCAAAATCAGCCGTATAAGGAACTCAGGTGGCCATACCATCTAAAATCATGTGAATACATGCCAAAAACATATAAAAGCACTTGGTGGGGCCCACCTGAGTTTTCCATGCACCTGAAACTTGGTCTGAGCCCTCATTCAAGTGGGACACACATAATGGATGGACTGGATTTGCAAACCACATCTCTGTGGGCCCTCAAAAATGGTTATGAATGTTTTAATGGTGCACGGCCCCTCTGCACTTCTGTATGTGGTGTGTCCCACTAAAGTCACGGATTGACTTGATTTTGGGCCGTCTAGGCCCACCATGGAATGGTGCAACTGGTGGACGGTGTTGATGTTCGAAAGGCATCATGGTGGGGCCCACACAGCTCGACCTCACGGACGACCGCTTTACGCTCGAGCACATAGTACCTTTTTCCTATATATATATAATATTTAATATAAATATAATACATATAATATTAAAAATTTTAAAATTATTAATCAAGCCGAGTTGAGCTCGAGTTAGAGCTTCGAGTCGAGTCGAGTTGAAACGCACCATGCTCGAATTCGGTTCGAACTCAACTCGAGCTTCACAAAATTAGCTTGACTCAACCCGAATCGGCCATTCAAGCCGAGTCAATCCGAGTTGACTCGAGCCGAGTTGAGCGAGCTTTTCGAGCTAGCTTGACTCGTGTACATCCCTACTTTCGGGCAACATCCCTCAAGTATATGAGTTCCTTATTTTTTGAACCTTAAGTGTGTGGTTAATGTGCATTTACTTCGATATCCATCTCCTTACCTAAAATTACCATTTTACCAACTCATCCAATCCATGAGATGATGTCATGTGACAATCTGCAATCCCAGCCATTTAAACACATTTTACCCCTAGGATCACCAGAAATTATAATAAAACCAGGTTGGGAGACTATAAATAGCCCCCCCATCCTTTCTCATTTCACACACGCCAATCCTTTCCATCCTTAAAAATTTACTCTCATTTCAACAATCCATTTCCCTCCTTAAGCATTCCCTAGCCTTAGCTATTCCTCCACCTAGGAGAGTGAGAGCCAAACCCTAGTTTAGCATAGCTTACCCAGAGTCCAAGCCTCCTGAGCCACCCAAGTTCAAATCTGAGCCACTCAATCTAGCCTTGTGACACTACCGTTCATCCTATTATCCAAACTTCTATCAGTTTCATCAAATTAGTGCATCAACATCGTGCAACATTCATTCCCTTTTGCTCCTCATATACATAAACATCATAGTGCATTTCATTATTTTCATGCATCTAACTAACAGACGTATGCTTTATGGCTTGCAAATATAATCGGATCTTGCCCATCAGAAATCTCAGACAGTTAGCTGTCGTTTTAGCATATACATTGCATTTCATCGTTTTCACTGTATCTAATCGGTGGAGCGTATGTTTTGAGACCTGCCAATATCATCGCAACAGGTCCACTAGAAACCTTAGCCTGTTGGTCATCGTTTTATCATAAGCACAATATCGAGCATCCCATACATACACCCTGCACGTGATCGTTTTGAACGTATAATCTACGGCTTGCCAACATAGTCGGATATTGCCCATCAAAAATTTAGATCGATCAAACCTCTACCATTGCATCACATTACATTTATATCACGCGAGAACTATCCCTTATTCTTCAAAAATTAATCAGATCTTGTGAAGTAAAGACCGTACATCCGTATAGGCAGATTTGGTGCATAACACCTTTCCTCTCTGTAACCGTAGTCCTTTACTTGGAATCTCCGGAACGTAAATTCACGATTCATCTTAGGGTTAAGAATCATCGGATTCTCAATCATAAGCATTTCTATGAGATCTAATCGATTGTAGAATCATAATAATTGGTTAGTGGTGGCTCTGATCAAATATAATACTTTTACCTTTATAACAAAAGCCTTCGAGCGAGGCACCCAGTGAAAAGAATAGAGTAGATCTCTATACCCTCGTAGAATCCGCTCCCTCCGGCATCCACATAAATATATTGGTTAGGATGCCTTATTAATTGACACATTTAATTGTGGCCCCATGACATTAGATAATTTATTCTTCGAAAGATATATGTAAGATTTATTATTCCACGCCAATGACAAAATGTGTAACACTAAAGAAAGATAAGCCAAAATACTCAGCCAACGTGAGTATAATTTTTACCAGTACTGATCCCTTATAATTTCAACGCTTAGCGGGTCCCTGTTGGTCCACGTCATGTGTCGAAAATGGGTGTAAACAGGAATAATCGTACCAAATGTTGGGACGGAAATTACGCATCACGGTTAACCCAATGGACGGACTGGATTTCAACAGACATTGCCGTGATCCCCCACAAGCTCCCGTCTACAGAAATTCACGCCCGCGGTGAGTCTTGAACGGTAGAGATGCCATAGTTGGATGAAGATCCAGATCGTCCAGCTTGCTGATTGAATTGTGGATGGGACATGGCTAAGAATTGCCCTGAGAAGACGACGGCAACCATTTGATTTTGCCCTTCGAATTTGGACCACCCACTATTTTACTTTCAATCATACATTTGAAGATGCTTTGGATTTCTAGATCAATAAGATTTTAGACATACACCCCACCCACAACCCGCCCGGCAGTTTGGACGGTCTGGATAGCAATACATGAGGGGCACATATAAAGAGGAGGAGGAGCCACTATTTCCAAAATGGTGGTAAACTATCACAAGAATCTATACCTCATGGTATGGGATGGCATGGCATGACATAGCAAACAAACCCATAAATGGATGTCGGATGAACACCGGACGAAACCTAGTTGGTACTTGTTACACACCGTAATCCCGTACTACACATACACCACCCAAACAAGATCCATCACGTGCGTACCACTAGATCGGCAAGTCTCGCATGCAGTGATTCAAGTACAAGTCGGCCGTTGAGATGCCTGGGTCCCACGGTTTCGACCATTCAGGGTGAGGGGAGTATTAAAACAGTGGTCCTGCAGAGCACGGAAGCGGACTCGAAACGATTATAAAATAGAGGAGAGATAGGGGTTTGTGTGGTGAGGAGTGCGTTGAAGGAATCTGTGGTGTTGGGCAGCAACAACTTACACCCGCGGTGGTTAAGGGGAGTTAATCGCAGGTGGCCAGAGCGCGATTGAATGCAGATGGGGACAACGATAAGCGGCTGAGAGACGCTGACGTCACACCCTAATCATGAACAGAAGTGGACCCCACCTCCACCAGTCGGACCCTAGTCCCAGGACGACAGATGCCTAGTTTCACAACCCACCCCCCGGTGTTTGCACTTTCGTGTGCCTGCGGTTCGCACGTGCTGACTTGGATTCCGTGTGAAAGATCTGAGCCGCTTGTCTGATTGGCCACAAACAGTCGAAATTCATTACTGTAGTTGTGGTTTGTCGAATGTGGACCGTTAGTCAGTTTTTACTCACCGTCCGTTTTTGTTTTTTTTACCATCGCTGTTGATCAGCAGTCTGGCCGGATTTTTTGCCCATGACGTCTTCACGGTGGGCCCCACCTGATCTCGCACCGTTGGCCAGCTTGCACGTGTGAGCGGCGGAGTGCAAGGAAATGTGCGGTCGTGCGGCTGCAGGTTCTGGAGTCTGTTCTTCCGTTCTGAGTAGACTACAGAGATGGTGGGGTCCACCTATACTTCCGTGGGAATATGCGCATGCAGTAGCTTACGTACCGACGAGGCCCGACTATAATGTAGGTGGGGCCAACCGTGAGAAATCCACTCCGTCCATCCGTTGTTCAGCTCATGTTAGACCATGAGCCTAAAATGGAGGTAGATCCAAAACTCTCAAGTGGGCCACACGACAGGAAACAGCGGGAGGGAATGCCTCCCGTTGAAACAGTCAGGGTCATAGTAACTTTATGTTTTCACTTATCTTAGTGGAAATTACCTTATGAACGGTTTGGATGAAATATAAACATCACGATGGAACCCGTGAAGGTTTCAACGGCAGGCATTCACTCCCCACTATTTTTCTATCGTGTGTGACCCACTTGAGTTTTCGTTTTTGGGTTCTTGCTCCAAAATTGCTCTGAACTGGCCAAACGGATGTACGGAGTGGATTTCTCACAAATATCATGGTGGACCCACCTAAGCAATCTGCGTCCCCACGTGCATACAAGACAATGCGACCCTGACCGTGGGCCCCACCTTGATGTAGGTTTAGTATATCCATACTATCCATCCGTTTTTGCAGATTATTTTACAGCACGAGACCAAATATGAAGCTTATCCACTTATCAAGTGGACCACACTACACGAAACAGTGCTGATTGACCATTAAAAACTTTTTATGGCCCACAAAAGTTTTAATCAGGATTATATTTGTTTTTCCTCTTCTTCCTCATCTGTGCGACCTTATCAATGTGTTGGATAGAAAATAAAGATTAAGGTGGGCCGTAATAATTTTTTAATGGTGGGCATTCAATCAGAACTGTTTCATGTAGTGTGGTCCACCTGAGATTTGGATCTGCTTTATTTTTGGTCTAACGCTCTATGATGACGTGAAAAAACTAATGGACGGCGTGGATATACTACACATACATCAAGGTGGGCCTGACGGTCACGGCCGCATCGTGTTGGGTGAGGCCGGGGCTACACGTAAACCGCACCCCGTCTGGTTTTCCGGCAGTGCTGAACGTGTCGGGGCGGCTGACACGGCAGCAGGGTTTCAAAGGTCACGTGACCTATTTAAATATTAAAAATTAAAATAAAATCACCGAAGGTGGCGCTCATTTCCACAACTAGGTTCAAGTTTCACGGCGGAGGAATATATTTCAGCAAATGTACACTTTTTTCAGAGCACCAGATCCGTACTCGTGGGTCCCAGGGAACGATTGATGCTAGCCGTTGATCTGATGCACCCGATCGTGGATTAGGAATGTGAAAAAACTTGCCAGGTTGGAGGATTCCAAATCATGGATAGTTGGCTGCATTCAACCGAACAAAAGGACACAGGGAGATGGTGAACGGTCTCCATCTAGATTGGGGCCCATCAGATATGCGGTCTAGATGATGAACCATGAAACATGCATGCATGCATGCATGCAGCTGGGCGGCTAGCATTCGCAGATGGGAGAGGAGTGTTGAGCTCTCTTAGCCTACGGTGATGTTTACGTAACATCTACTCCGTACGTCAGTTGTGGAGCCTCGTGTTAGGGACGTGACCCGAGTAACCTGATCAGTACAAAAGTCAGGTGGGCCACACCACTCCGAAAAGTGGGGATGGGACACCTACTATAGTGAACTTCGTGGGTCCATCTTGTTATTACATGACATCCGAACCATTCATCAGGTGAGCCCTGTAAGAACGAGTGGACAAACGAAAAACCAGTCTTATCCAAGACTCAAGTGTACCATAAAATGGTCTGAAGCGTTATTCGATATTGTTCCTTAAAATGGTCCACCTGACATCAAATCAAGCTGATTTTTGATAGGTACAGTGAATGAATTCATAGGAAAAACTGATTGATGTGGTGCATCCCACACATCATTGTGGGCCCCACAATCCACTTCCTATCGTTTTGTAGTGGATGGAAGAGGATTGGGTGGTGACCTATATTGGGTCATGCGGAGCCCACCATGATGTATGTGTTTTATATCCATTCATCTGCTTTGCCAGCTTATTTTAGGGCATGAATCAAAAAATAAAGTAAATCTAAGCTGAAGTGGACCACACCACAAGAAATAGTAGGGACAACGACCCCCACTATTGAAACCTTCCTAGGGTCCACCATAGTGATTATTTGGCATCCAACATGTTTACAAGGCTAGATCTAAATGAAGGGAAAACACAACTATTAACTTGGATTCAAAACTTCTATAGCCGAAGATTTTAATAGTGGGAGTTCAATATCTACTAGTGTTTCCTATCTCATTTTCAACTCATGACTTAAAATGAGCTGAAAAAGCAAATGAACGGTATGAATAAAGCACATTTGTCACGGTGGCCATCCAATCTACATCTCCCTTTCATCTACTGTGTCTGATTTTTTTCTTTAATTTCTCATAATTTTAAATAAATTAGTATGTATGATACTTTTCTTGTGATTCTGAGGACTAGCCAATGAAAGGTATTCTAATTACATGGAACATGTGCACATATGATACATGATCTTAATTGCCACCTAATGAGTAGGCTTGTTTGATTTTCGGCCAAGTGGTTTTCACAGTTGTCACTTATAAATGCCCTAACAGATCTATAACATCATCCAAGAATATTAGTCTGGGCGAACATCAATAAATTCATCTATAGCTAGCAGAGTGACTTTGAAACCTTTGTTATTTTTAGTTCCAAAATCAAGGTTAGCCTTGATGTGAGTGGATTGAGAATTGAATGGATACACATCCATATGAGTACCAAATTCTGCAAAATTCAACGGAAAAAAAAAAAAAAAAAAAAGAAGCAACAAGAAGAATGTAATGATAATGAGTCATGTGTGGTGGACAGTGGTCCACACTTGCATTTATCATATCCATCAAAAGATGAATTATAGCTCGGACATTAAGTTCGTTGACATCTACGACTCCGTCCATGTGGGGCCTGGAAAATTCATTTAATTATATACACATCATATAGTGGCTGCCTCGAAATCATCAGATTGAAGATCTTAACCTTTAGATCAAATTAGGATGACTTTACTAGGCAGGGCTTCATGCAAGGCAAGATAGAGAGGTAAAAGAAGAAAGGTAGGGCTTCAATTTCCCCATCCAACTTAGAATTTGACTGGCTTTGGGAAAGCCCTAGTTTTCCATTAGAATGGGAACTAGGTTTACCAAATTCCAAACAGTGTAAAAAAGGGTCCCACAGAAATGTGTTTTCTTCAAAATGATTGATGGTTTATTTATTTATTTATTTTAATACCATAAACCAAGATTAAGAAAATCAACCAACCTTCTGTCTATTCTAACATCATTATCATAGATTTTATAGTCCTTCATCACATTTAAATTCTCTAACGACATTTTAAATAGAGATTAGGACAATATATTACTGAAACTCGAAATAGATAGAGATTAGTTGGGTTTTACCACAAAATGTTTGGTAGATGAAAGCAAAATGTATTAATAAGAAAGTGCCCAAAGAGTGCCCGATGTGCTTTAATGCACACAACGAGAAGTTGAGTCGGTAAGCATGTTATCCACCACCATTAAAAGACGGTTGACGAGAACCTAGCAAGCATTTTGAAATGCTAATTACAAAATGTGCATTTCAATTTGTGCATTGAGATTCTGCCACCCATAGATTCTTGGCCTTTTGCTTTTGTTAGTCACGAACTTAATAATAGCAGGTGAGATTATTTAAGCTAAATATTAATTTACTTCAAGAGAAGAGGTCTCACCCAAATCTGTCCAAGTTAGCTCACAGGTCTCTCAACTTGTCAAGTGTACAAAACATCCAATCTGGTCGATAGGTTGTCCATACCATGAAGAACATGCCATTTAGAAATTAGGCTGATACACTCATCATGTGGACCACAACGTAGGAAACAATGTAAAGCCATTGATCTGATTCCAAGTACCCTTTTAGCTCACCTCTTAGGCGAATGGGCCCGATTTTTTGTGGTGGGTGATCTTCATGGTGGATTCTAACCTTTTGGATGGTGGGCCTCTGATACCAGAAGAAATTGAAAATAGATGTCTCTCTCACACTTCACCACTTGTGGGGGTGATAATTCTATTTATATTTAAAAAGTATAGCTATATACGGTATATTGATCTTATCTGGAATCAATAGAAGATAATCCAATAGATATAGATGTGGTTCACACATGATATATTGTGAATTATATTTGTACTCGCTGGACATGTAGGTCCACTTCCATTTTTAGGTATGCCCAAGCTCACAACCATCATATCTAAGGGTCATAGTTCCCACTCATGAGAAAACATAAAGCTTGTTGGAACCCGTGATATTTTACATGTGGGGCCATCTGATGACATCCATAACTGATGGGGGCAAACTCAAAACCTTCAAGATTGGTAGATCTTAACCTTTCGGTTAATGGCCCACAAAATGATATTGTTTAAATTAAAGTCTGTAAAGTAGTTCAATGATCATATGGGTGAAATATCCCAACATCTTTTTTTTTTTGGTGCGTCCCACATTCACTGGGACACTGTTCTTTTAGTATCTAGAAACATTCTCCAATCTAATGATAAAGTACTATTTTCTATATTTCAAAATCATTTTATCACAACTTTTAAAGCTGTTGGTGGTGCTATAACTTTTAAAGCTGTTGGTGGTGCTATCCACCCCAAGTTAAATCAATGGATAATGGGCCCACTTTGCTGTGAGTTCTTCACACATTAAAGGAGCGTTCGCAGCGCTGAAGGACACCAAAAAGTGAGTTGTTTGTGGACAAAAATATAGTAGTGATGGTTAATCCCCGGATATTTTTTCTTGCTGTTCCATCCACCGTACTTGTTGAGGGATATGAGGGCAACTTTCACCATTCAAACAATCTCAACCATCCTATTAGTGGCTATCAAATGTTCGGTTGAAGTTAAAATGTTTGGCAGTCCATGATCAACTATGTTAGTAGGAATTTTGTGCTCTCATTGCCAGTTTCGAACCAAGATTATACAGGCAATCAAACCATGCCACAGGCATATGAGCGGCGGTCCGAGGCGGTTATTAGAGAGAGCAACGCCCCCTCCTAAGCCTCTTTTACTTAGGTTGTAGAGGTATATGATCGATGGCCCATGACGGTTTTTGTGCTGTCAGGCTGCCCGAATGTGTCTCCCTCTATTTTTTAGCCCCTTCTTAATAAAATTTGAAAAAAAAAAAAAAAAAAAACACCCATGCCATATGTAACAGAATGCAAAGGAATGTAACTAGTTTGCATGAAAAAAATATTTGCACTTATTTAAAAAGTCGCTAATGCTATAAAAAAGTGTTCGCATTTGCTTCTCCCAATCTTCTCCCAATAAGAGGGTAAGAAGTTATTAATTTTTCTAAAGATTAAATGGAGGGAAAAGAGTTTGCTCTTATATAATGCTTTAAATAACTATTTTAAAGGGAAAATGATTTTTTCCTTTATATGATTGCAATCTAAATCATTATTATTGTAAATTGGATGTCTTAAATCTTGGCATTACCACGCTGCTCGACTAGTACTTGAGGCTTACTTGACTCGAAGTATAGCGTGCTATATTTTTTGGGCTCGACCAGTCGAGGGCCAGGCTCGACCGGTCGAGGGTCCCCTTTGACCAGTCGAGGACCTAGCTCGACTAGTCGAGGGTTACGCAGATTCTATGTGGATTTTGTGCAGATTGTGTAAATTAGAGGCGATTTCGTAGAGATGCGGAAGAGGAGTTTCTTAAACTATAAATAGGGTTCTATAGGGTTATTCTAGGGCATTCTAAGGCTTTCTAAAGGCTTTCTAAGGGTTCCTAAAAGGGTTTTAGGGTTTCTAAAGGGTGTAGCAAGGGTGAGATTTGAGGTTGTTCGAATCGGGTAAGTCCTTTCTCTTTGTAATTTCTATTTTCATAGTGGAATTCTGTCGTTTTGTGCCGTGGTTTTTTCCCGCAAGGATTTTCCACTTTAAATCTTTGTGTTCCCTTTTGATTTCATGTTGCTCTTGGATTACTATCCTAGATCTAGATTTGTATGATTCCGCAGCACAAATCCTCAACAAGTGGTATCAAAGCAATCGTTGAGGCACAGATCTGAATCTGAGGGATTAGTAATAATGACAAGTATTAGGTATGAGATTAGAAGTACTCAGTGAAAAATAATTTTGAGTTATGGAAGATAAAGATGATTAGTTCCTTAATCAAGCAAGGCGAAGATGGTGCTCTTGAGGAGCGAAAGTCCACCATGACTGATGATGAATGAAATACTCTTGATAAGAAGGCTTTATCATCGATTCGTTTATGTCTCACGGATGAGGTTCTCTACAATGTCATGAGGGAGAAAACTGCGACTAAGTTATGCGCGAAGTTAGAGGATGTCTATGCGAAAAAATCTTTTGAAAATCGCCTACACTTGAAGCAGCAGTGGTATAAATTTAAGATGGCGGAGGGTGAAGATTTGAAGGCTCACATCAGCAATTTTAATAAATTAGTTTACAAATTGTTGGATATGGAGGAAGTGATGAAAGATGAAGAACAAGCATGTATGTTGCTGAATTATCTTCCTACGACTTATGAGTCATTCAAGGACACAATGTGCTCTACGAATAAAACCCTAAGTGTCGACATTGTTATATCAGCCCTTCAAGAGAAGGCTGTGAGAAATCTTAACGTCGACATGGGGATATCTTCTGATGCACTGGTTACAAGGGTAGGAATTCTGAATAAGGTACATGTTTTTCAGGTTCTAGATCCAAATCTAAGGACTAGGGCAAAAGAAAGGTAAAGTGTTAGAACTGTGGGATGGAAGGACTTGTAAAGAAGGATTGTACAAATCCTAAATCTAAGAGAGAATATTTTGAGGCTTCGTACAGGGAGGCCAATGCTACCACGTCAGATGGATCGAGTGGATATGATGGTGATGTTTTGTCTCTGTCTACAATCAGATGGTCATACGATGATCGTAAGGACGAGTGGATGTTAGACACAGGGGCATCTTTTCACATGACTTCTCATATGAGTTGGTTCATCGGCTAAAGGGAGTGTGATAGTGGACAGATGTTTATAGGCAATGACTTTACTTATATGTTGTGGCTGTTGGTACGGTGCGCATCAAGGTGTTTGATGGGGTGGAGCGTACCTTGACTGATGTCAAGCACGTTCCTAATTTGAAGAAGAATCTGATTTCTCTTAGTATACTTGAGGCAATGGGCTGTAAGTTCACAGGTATTGATGGTGCTCTTAAGGTATCTAAGGGGGCATGAGTAATCATGAAAGCATAACGACTTGGTAACATGTACAGGTTGATCGGGAGCACTTCAAAAGGTGGAGCTGCAGTGGCTGTAGCGGAATCCACCTCTGCACACGTGTGTGGCATGTTGGGCATGGTCACATGAGCGGACAGAGCAGGAAGGCTGAGACGCGCGGACAGGGATACAAAGCAGGTGAAGCGGCCACTTGTGTGAAGAATCACACGACATAATCGCAGGATATTGGTAAGGTACATGGACGACTCTAATATCGCAAGGGATTCATCTTTTATTTAGATGACTCTAAGTGAGCCTGGTGCTGAGAAGTGGAAGGCGACTATGGGCGATGTGATGGACTTAGTGTACCAGACCGACATATGGGAGCTGGTGAAGCTTTCAGTGGGCTGAAAAATGGTTGGATGCAGGTAGATCTTTAGGAGGATACAACATAAATACACAGCGAGGTTGGTGGCGAAGGGTTATGTTCAGAGAGAAGGGATCAACTTCTTAGAGATATTCGCGCCGATGGTATAAAAGGTATCTATTAGATCCATGATTGGCGCTGGTTGGCCAATGTGATCTTGAGCTGGAAGGATAGATGTGGAGTTTGTACTTCTGCAAGAAAAATTGAAAAAGCAGATCTACATGAAGTAACCAGAACGGTTTGAAGTTAAAGAGGCTGAGAAAAGACTTTACAGGAGGTCGTGGTACGACCTGTCGCCTAAGCAATGGTTTGATTCCTTCATGGTGAGTCAGGTATTGTATGTTGATGACACGTAAATCGCCAATAATGACATGTCTGAAATCAATATACTGGAGACTCGATTAAGTGGGACATTCAGGATGAAGGATCGGGGGCTACAAAGATGGTTCTCGGCATTGAGACGGAAGAGGAGTAGGCTTTGGTTATCTCAGGCAGAATACCTTGGGTAGGTATTGATCAAGTATGTGATGGACTAGGCAAAATTGGAGAGCGTTCCCTTCGTGTCTCTCCACAAAGTTTTCCTCAGGACATGTCCCAAAACAGATGAGGAAAAGCAAGATATATTTCATGAGCCTTATTTGAATGCGGTTGGTAGTGTATGCCATGGTTTGGATTAGACCGGTTATTTCACAGGCTATCAGCGTTATGAGCAAATACCCCGACAAGCAATATTAGGTAGCGGTGAGATGGTAAGAAGACTACGTCTTTCCTTTTGAGAAGACATGAGCAAAGGTGGTTGGGCACGTGGATTCTGATCCGACGGATATGCTCTCCTAGATCGTTCCTGTAGAGAAGTTCAAGGTTTGTACAACTTCTCTGGGCTTGGCGATGATGGAAAAGAAGGACGGAGTGTGCACGAGAAACTATAATGTGATGCAGAGATAAGAAAAGAGGTAAAAAAGAAACACGGTTGAAGATTGAAGATATGGTGGAGATTGTCATAAATCGGATGTCTTAAATCTTGAGATTACCGCGTTGCTTGATCGGTCGAGGGGGCTGCTTGACCAGTCGAGGCTCGCTCGACTCGAAGTCCAGCGTGCTATATTTTTTGGGATCGACCAGTCGAGGGTTACGCTCGACCAGTCGAGGGTTAGGCTCGACCGATCGAGGGTGCCCTTCGACCAGTCGAGGACCTAGCTCGACTAGTCAAGGGTTACGCAGATTCTGCGTGAATTTTGTGCGGACCGCGTAAATTTGAGGCGGTTTCGTAGAGGTGTGGAAAATGAGTTTCCTAAACTATAAATAGAGGTCCTTATGGCTATTCTAGGGCATTTAAAGGCTTTCGAAAGGGGCTTCAAAGGTTCCTAAAAGGGTTTTAGGGTTTCTAAAAGGTGTAGCAAGGGTGAGATTCGAGGTTGTTCGAATCGGGTAAGTCATTTCTCTTTGTAATTTCTATTTTTATAGTGAAATTTTGTCGCTTTGTGCCGTGATTTTTTCTCGAAAGGGTTTTCCACGTTAAATCCGTGTTCTCTTGTGATTGCTTGTTGCTCTTGAATTGCTATCTTAGATCTAGATCTGTGTGATTCCACAACACAAATCCTCATCAATTATAAATGTAATGAAAGAGCATTTTCCATAACTTCTCTTTAACAAAACAAATGAGTGCAAATGATTTATATCCATTGACACTGTTGTCACTTTACATTCCACTTATATTACAAGTTTTCTTTGTATCACCCTCTTTTTTTTTTTTTTTTTTTTTTTTTTTTTTTTTTTGGACTTTTCACTCTACCTAAATAAGCTCTAACATTGTACAACACATGACAACAATACCCTAATTTTTGAGATGAGATATTCTTAGTGGGATACATTGGTGGACATTGTGGATCTCATGCCTCTATGCTACCATGACACATGTTTTCTATATCCACGCCGTCCATTCGTTTTTCCATCTAATTTAAGGAGTTGAGCCCAAAATTGAAGCATATCCAAAGACCAAGTGGATCATACCACATGAAAGAGTATGGATAATAATTTTCACCGCTGAAACCTTGTTAGGCCCCAATGATGTTTATTTGTCATCCAAAACTTTTCATAAGATCATACGGACATGGATGAAGGGAAAATCAAATATAAGCTTGATCCAAAACTTCTGTGGCCCCCAAGAATTTTTAAACGGTAGACACTCAATTCTCGTGGGGTGGTTCATTTGAACATTTTATATGCTTCATTTTTTCTCTCAAGCCCTAATATTATCCGCTAAAATGGAGGGACAGAGCCAATAAAATACATAAATCATGGTGGACCTCACAAGGTTACTCAGTAAGCTACGCATAGTGAGTTACTCGCTACGCGGTACGCTTCCCCCTGAGTTAGGGGCGTATCAGTTCGACTCACCCAAGCTGGGTTTCACTCGAAAGGACTACCCGTCCTGTCCAAACAGATTGAACAGAGTTCAATACGAGTTGACTCTTAAAACCATGATGTCCCATGTGGTGGCATGTACATGGGCTATCTTATCCGTGCATGCAGGATTACAAAACGGAAGCTGATTGGCTGGTGTACCACACCACCGACCTCAGTGGTGTGTTTACCTAAACAAGTTCTGTGGGCCCCACCATGAGGTATGTGTTATATCTAAACCGTCTGTCTATTTGGTGAGATTGTTGTAAGGTTTGAGCTAAAAAAATAAGACAGATTCAAAGATCAATTGGACCACACTGCATATAAAGCAGTGGGAAATTGAAACTCTACCATTGAAACCTTCATGAGGTCACAGAAGTATTGGATTAATCCAAAGTAAACATCATGGTTGGCCCGACCAATGCTTTAGCTGTGGGAATCATTATCCCACTACTATGTGTGGTGGTCTACTTAAGCTTTAGATATGACTTATTTTTGGGCTCATTTTCTAAAATGATCTCGCCTAGTGGATGAACGGTGTGGGGGCTACCTATCTTTGATCTTCTTTCTACCGTTAGTACATTGTAAGGCTCGGCACGTATACACCGCTTGGTGTATTTACAATTTCATACAAAAGATTAGAAGATTATGATACAATAATGTCATTGGACAATAAAATATCTAAACAACAGGTTTAGCTAAATCCATGTCCGTGGGAGGCATACACATCCATACGTGGGCACCTATATTACAACATTAAACATGTGAGATCTGACAATTTTACATTGGCTATATTCTCTGCCATAATAATCAGGCCATTTCACACCTTGGGTGGGCCACATGATATCAAAACAAACGAATGGCTAGAAAAATTCAACCGTCAATATTTTCTGTACTTTGTGTCCACATGAAGAATAGAAGATTTAACCATTATTCGGAACCCTATGGAAAGTTTGAATCACACATACGCATTTCGTATATGTATTTGCACACGTGCCCTATCGTGGATGTATATGGATCTATACACGCGACCGTAATTAGCAAACCATGACAAACAAACAGCAAGTATTAATAGAAAAACCCTCTCTCTACTCATTCATCCTTTGTGTTGAAACCTTTGCCAAATCCCTTGTGATTGCCGAACAACTTCACCTAATAAATCCAATTAAATTTCCCCATCAAAGCCTCCATTAAACAATCTTCGATCTATTAATCCCCTTTAACCAGAAGCCGATGTATGCGTTATTGTCCATCCATTTTGCGATATCATCTTAGGAAATGGGCCCAAAATTGAGGCAGGTACAATCCTAAAGCAGACCACACCACATCAGACAATGGAGACTGAACAATTACCATTAAAAACATCCTGGGGCTACAGAAGTTTTGGATCAAGATGATATTTGTGTTTTACCTTTATATATATATATATATATATATATATATATATATATATATATATATATATATATATATATATATATATATATAAAAGGATAATTCTAATCCAGATTTAAAGAAAATGTACAGACAAATACACGTTCAGGCTGACCCAACCCAACAAAAAACTGAAAAGGGTCAACCTATCATAACTACCACCTCAAGACTGAAACATAGAAACTAATTTACCCTAACGGCACCTAGGCCTGTCCTATCAAGGACAAGCTCCCCTTGAGAGAGGCACGAAAGATTAGAGACCGCGGAGAAGATCTTGTTTAGCTGAGTGGCACTGCCCAAACGGGATAGACCGTCTGCCACTTTATTAGCCTATCGCGGGATATGCTCCATGGATATGCTGACTCTGACTGAAGAAAGTCAAACCATTTCTTGCAATGTTCCACAGGTCTCGCCTTTTTGATATTTATGTTTTACCTACATCCATGTAACCTTACGAACAGGTTGAATGACATGTCAATGTCTCCATTGCTTTCCATGGTGTGTTCCACGAACTTTGGATCTCGCAGAATGAATAGACGGCGTCGATATAACACATACTTCATGGTGGGCCCACAGAACTTTATGGCATCAACACACCACATTGGTCGGTGTTATGTGGCACACCACGCAATCCGCTTCCCATCCTGTCATAACCTAAAGAAATTGCTACATCTCTACTGCCAAGAAGCTGACAATCGATCAACATGAGAAAATCCGCTTTTTTTTTTTTTTTTCACAAACAAAATATCTTTAAAACGAACCAAGCTTCATACTGTAATGTTCTTATAAAATGAACCAATCCTTTCTTATGAAGCTTTGGTGGAGAGTCCTGAACGAGCCTAAGGAATTATGGGTGAAGTGCATGAAATCAAAATACTTCCCAAACACCAGCTTTCTCCACCATAAGCTCCCACACTCGACGTCCCCATTTGAAAAAAGATTGGTTCTTGTCGGAAATGACTCCTAGTCTCCTTCACGTATACCAAAATCCAACCTACGTGTACGAGTTCATCAACTCCGACACGAAGAGTTCGTGGTTGAAATCCTCCAAACACCCATTAAAAAACATGACCCTTTTACCAGACAGTCGAGTTTGGAAATTTTATTCAAATGGCTATTTTCGTTCTATTACTCTCTGTCACCTCAACCTAACCTTTGAACCATCATCAGCTGAATGTTCTCAGATTTCTCCGAGCTGGAAGGTAGCTTCTCTTCTTCGATGGTGCTGGATCATGCTCGGACAGACTCTTAACTGGATGCTGCTGCAGACCTTTTGGCTTTTTCTGTAGATAATCAGTATCAAGAGTGGCGAGACGATATCCCTTATCCATCTTTATGGATGCTAGTCTTTGTCCATCTTTTGTTTATGTATAAAGAAAAGAGTGTGGTCCCGATTACGATTTGGACGGTCCTGATTGCTGCACAGAATACTGCTTGTACGCTCAGGTGCAGTAGCCTTATGAATAATCAGTGCACGGCTGTAGTTTTACACTTTTACTTTTACCCCATTCCGTGGGAAGCAGAATCGTCTGCAGCACCTGCCAAACCAAGTGCAGAAAACAACCAAATTCTGTGCGGTTCACTCGGTCCGTCAGGTCATAACCCTTATGACCCATCTGTCCACCGTACACACAAAAGATCAACCTCTAAAGAGCTTGGATGGAAAACTTTGTGTGATAAATATGTAAGATTTCACCAAAAACCTTCAACCGGCCTGATTTATTTGATGGATTATCAAAATAATATAAAATAATATAAAAAAAAGGCAATGATTATAAATTATTTTTATGTCTCCTAACAATACATAGGGCTTATTTAGAGCAAGGACTACTAAAGTAACTTGGTGTAAAAATCACATCATTACATCTTACTTTTGATTGGATATTGCCCATAGTCAAATCACGATAATCTTTTTGAATTACAATAGAAAAAGGATCGGCAAAATATGTGTTGACGTGGTATAGTTTGATGGACTATACTATAATGTATGTATTATATCCATACCGTATATCCATTCTGCATAGTTATTTTATGGAATGAGATGAAAAATGAAGCAGATCTAAAGAAAAAATTGATCGTACCACAAAAAGTAATGGGATTGAATGGCTGCCATTGAAAACTTTTGGGGGTCCACATAAGTGTTGGATCTTCCTCATTTTTAGGACATTGTTAATGCCCTCCCATGTGCGAGTACATGTGGCAGAATGAGGCCCTCACTTTCTTAGCTTTTTTAGTCTGCCGGTGCTGATTTTGATTTTATTTAGATACAAGGTTGACTCAGATATACAAGTATATTTGACTTTCAGTCGTTGCTAGCCAAAATAAGATTGGAATATATGACTGACTAGAAACCGTAGAATTGCTTAAGGATCGATGAATCATAAGATTTTCCGACTCAAATGACTTCAATGGTTAGCCTGCGACTGTAAATTATGAGTAAGGGCCTCAGTTAAAAGAGATGAAGGGATTAGGCATACCCTCCTGCTTATACGAAGTGCGGTATCTACTTCAAGGAATGTGTGACTATTAGGAGAATTATGGTATTGTAAATATTTTAATCATGTAGCCATGCTTCACATAACCCTACGAGTGGGTTAGGCAAGTGAAAAGGAAAATAAAAGAGATTCTAACGTTGCTTTATAAAGTCGAAAGACAATGGGCTGACAAACAGAAAAAATAAAGGCAATAGAAAGTAAATATAGTAAAGAAAAAAATAGATCAAGAAGCAATGTTAGGTATAATGGAATGTGCGAAATGGACCGCGTTCTGAGCTTGATTAAGATACAAAAAAGAGAAAATGGAAGTCAAACATCATTTTCTTGAGACAGAAAAGGGATAATCAGACGTCCTTAATCTTGATTCTATTCCTGAGTTGACAAGCTGGCTTTGGTGAGTTAGACCGTTGTGGTTGATCAAAGTATAATCTAAGTATAAGTATGGTAGTTGTAAAGCATCCTAGGTGGAAAAATATCCTTTTTTGTTGGGGGGAGAAAGCTAAGGAAAGCAGGTGCTATTTATATAGGCTACGAAAGCGTCAGCTAATGGATGGCCGATGGACACTTGGAAGTTTTTTCCCATGTAGGATCTGTCAGAAATCCTTGGGTTAAAAAATGCGGTGCCAAGTGTCTTTCAGCTAGTGAGAAGCCAACAATATCCCTTCTTGCAGTTTTTAGATAAGTAGGGTGTCTACAGATGCTCCTCTTTAGCAGAGGTTGCTAGCAACAAAATGACAAAGCAAGTGGACACCACCACCCCTTGGGATGGTGCGATTGAGCCTCAGCCGGTAATAGTATCTTGATCAAAATGCTCATCTGATCGAGGATTAATTTGAATGGCTTTTGAGATTGGAGGACGATGCTATGATTTATCCCTGCTTTTTCTACGACTTTATGGGCCATCAAATCGTAACTCCTCCATGTCATGACTGATATGCATGCATCAAATGTGCTGGTAAGTTAGATTTATAAGCGGTTATAGCCCATGTGCTTTTTGCAGCCTTACGAAGATAACTATTGGATCCGAAGTAGTTGCCTAAGATGCATATATAGTCCCCCAGAGTCACCTGGGGGCAGGTTTGGGAAACAACCAGTTGCCATGCTGGTCTTGAAAAGTGGCCCTGACTGAAGCCTTTTCAAATTATTCTTCTGTCACATAGGGTTTTGAGCTTAATACTTTGGTTGGGCTATGACTTTTTCATCGTGGAAGTGCAGTTGTGACATCTCAATTATTGTTTAGTACGCGATCCAAGACATCCAGGTTGATGCTCACGGTTTCAGGCCAACTATCCCATGTTTCGCATATGATTCCAAGGAAGATTGAAGATTCAACAATTCCCTAAATCAAATATTGCTTGTATGTTGGTACCCATTGGAGAGTATGAGGAA
>JAJHSJ010001380.1:0-53552 GCA_021015155.1 Magnolia officinalis | reverse complement strand
TAGAAAGGGAAAGCTATTAAAAGAGTTGAATTTAAATAAACATTTCAGCTGTATTTTCTTTTAGATGACGTTGAATATTAATGAATTTGTTGGAATCAACTGGATTGTAATAAATGTCATTACATTATAACTCACGAATCTTGGGATTCGGGTCCCGAAGACCTTATTTGGGTACTCGAATTTCGGGGCGTGACATAGGATGAGCCGACCGCTAAGAAGTCGGTTCGTCAATCAACAACTTAACATCTAACAATCATCATTCAAAAAAATTGACTATATTATGCCCTCTTTAGAGGGGTTAAACAGATTATCCACAAAATTATCCATCAAGAAACTATTGTTTTTAAAAGAGTTAGAGAGAGAGGAGATATCAAAAGTTATTCAGTCGAAGGAGGTTGTTGGAGGTGGGAGTCGGGCCCGGAAAGACGTCCTCAGCCGGTTTCTCCCTCGCGTCCTCGGAGGTAAGGGGACTCAAGGTTAAGATCGGGAGTAAAGCTCCTGGACCGCGTCTATGCAGGCATAAAAGCCACAATTGTAGAACTTGTTGGCCTTGGCGGTCTTCTCCTCCGAGGTCTTGAGTGCGTCCACCGCAACAGCCACCGCCAACGTCAGGGAGGCTTCATCCCCAGCCCGTTGAGCTTCCTTCGCCTTCGCTACCGCTCGGCTTAGCTCTTCTGCCGCCTCGGCCTTAGCCCGCTCCAGTGCATCCCCCAATCGGGCATTGTCCTTCGCGAGTGAGTCGACATGAGCCCTGGCTCCTATCAGCTCAGCTGCAGCAGTAGCGCAACGTGCCTAAAGGTTGTTGACGACCCCCTGAAGCTGCAACTCTCGCGCTTTTCCATCATTAAGCAGTCAGTGCAGTTTCACTTGCTGTATTCGGAGGACCGCAACCTCGTCTCGGAGAGTCCCGACCTCGCCTCCTGAGAGTCACTATCTCCCTGTCCTTTTGCGTGATCTCCCTCAACCTCTCCCGAGTCATCAGGAGTCTCGAAACGGACTGAATCAAAATAAGAAAATAAGCATATAAACACGATGAGAAAGGAATCAAGACAGGAAAGGTTAGTAAAAAATACCTGTAGAAAAGAGAGGCCATATCGTTTATGAAAGGACTCATCCGACTTGTTAAGGAGGGCTGCAATCTTCTCCTTTGGAACATGCTTCGTAGCCCAACGAACTAAGCCCTGCAATATGATAGCTTGGCGGAAGTATACCCCTACTGGTTCCAACCCAACCAGACCTCATCTCTCCCCCTGCCCCATCCCGCTGCCCGCCGAAGCTTGGGCCTCGGCTCCGGGATCATCTCCTACTTGGGAGGAGGAGAGAGCATCGCTTCGGTCATCCGAATGGCCTCCTCCGTTCGGAAGAACACGAGATGTCTATGTAGGGTTCGGGGGCTGGTGGAGGCACTTCGGGGACATGAGGGGCGACGACAGGAGGGGGAATCGAAGCTGAAGCATTATCGACCGCGACACCTACGTGGAGTTAGTTGGAGTTATAGCAACAGAAATTGGAGCTGCAACAATAGAATTGAAGCCGCAACAGCAATAGAAATTGAAGCCGCAACATCTGGAGCTTGAGCTGTGGCAACAGAAATTGGGGCCAAGGGGTCCTCGCCGCGAGGAGTCGCTTGCCTCTTCCTCTTCCCACTCGTCGTCTTTGTCCGTGGTTTGGACCTCAACATCTCCTCGACGGACAGGGGGGCCTTTCTTCCGAGATTTGGAGGCCTCGGTCATGCCTGCACACGGACAATAAATTAATGTACGAGCTGTGAGATCTTCATTTTCATCAAAGTAAATTCAATTTCATCAAAGTAAAAACGAAGGGGCACTTACTGAATGAAGTAGGGAGCAGTTTGGACTTGCAGAGCCCAGACCGATGAAGGTTGTCCACAGTGATCAGGACCGACCAGGAGCGTAAGTCTTCCGAACGCACCCTGGCCTTGGTGATCTGATTCTTCTAATCCGAGTGATGAGAGGCTGGCCCCTCGGGAAGTCTGTAGAAATGAAGATAAACGCTGGTCAGATTATAGCAAGCAGAGGAGTGTTGAAAAGAGATTATTCGGGATCCGACCTGGAAGAGTGAATCGGGTAGGAACCCAAGTCCTTAGGTTGCTGATCTCCGCCGCCGGTGCTTTCCCACTCACCCGAAGCCCAAAACCACTTGTTCTTCCAATCCTTGTTAGAGGATGGAAGTTGCAGACTAGCCCCCGAGCCGTTATTGCAGGGGGTCGCGAAGTAATATTACGACACCTGACTATTATGCTTGATTAAGTATAGACTCATCAGTTCTTCCGGTGTTAGCTCCGATTTCTTGGCTTAATGCCAGATGATGTATGAAGATATTAAAGCCCTCTAAGCATTGGGAAGTAAACTAGCCTGGGGTCATTCAAGTAAGCTGTCAGTGCCAGAGGAAGGGAACATTGAAAGGTGGAGTCCACATTGTAGTACGCAGAGGAAAATCATAACTTCCCCTTCCGCAGGCGCTCCAGGGGTGTCAAGGGGCTTGGGAGCTCGTATCCGAACGGAGTCCGGGATCTCGAATTCTTATCGGATCCAGTCCATCTGAGACTCGACCAGCACGGAGCCTCTTGGGACGACCTTCGCGGTTCGCCCACTTGCGGGCATCTCTGTACCCCTCCCATTGGATCTTGGGAGGCCCTTTTTTTCGCCCTTACCCGCGTCCGAGCCCCGGCCTCTTTACCCCTCCTAGGCGGAGTGTAGAGGGGTACTGCATCAAGGGGACCCTCAGAGGCCTCTCGTCTATTCATCCGAGCTCTCTGGCTAGGCATCATCTTAGAAGGCATAATCGCCTCGGACCATCTCCGAGTCGTTTGACATTCCACATAAATTAAGGAAATAAGGGTAATCAGAAGTGAGGGGGGGACCACACCGGAAGCTTCCTCCGGAAAGGTCAACGGAAATCGCTTCTATCAGAACTGCTGATCGGTCGGAATCGCCTCTCCCGCAGTCACGCTTGCTGGAAATCACCTTCGCGGAATTGCCTCCTCAGCAGCTCATAGCAACGAGAACTAAGAAAATAGAAATGAAGGCGTCTCCGAGCACTAGGGTTTTTATAACCCAATGAGTGATTCTCGCATTTATGGTGAGACATGATGGCTATAGCCGAACTGTCATGAGCCCACTTCAGGAGACACATGGCTGAGCGCCACTGGCCTAAGACTGCTGAGTCGCGTGCCCCTGGCATCGGGCGACGAGCTCCGAGTAGTGGAAGCGTCACTTAGATGTCCTCCCTAGCTTACGTGGCGATCCCTCATAATTACCCTGACGATTCCAAAATCTTAAACCGTCGCCACGCATCCGCCCGAGGTTAACCCGCAGACGGAAAACCCCGAGTACGTATCTTCTCGGATATGGAAGTCATGATTGTGGTGCATGCGTTAGGGGCGTAACGGTGGAGGATACTGATTTTCCCGCATGTGTTTTACTTACTGAGTCTCTGATGGTTCGAACTCGAGAGAGTGGTGCTACTGTTATGGGAAGGTCAGGACGTTTCAACTTTGAGGCCCGAGGCTATTCCGGCCGACTTGAGGCGCAAGATTAAGCTCAGAGTTATGAAATAGGCGATGAATGAACTTCCAATTTGACCTTAGTTAACATTACACCTTCGCTCCGAGGCCCTAGGCGGAATGATCTAGGGCCGGGGGTTGTCGACTTGGGATTTAGAGCAGGATCCTGGAATGTTTCGAGGCCGAGGCGCTCGGTTCGGAGTGATCCGAGGTTGAGGCGGTCGCTCGGGATTCGGATCGGAATCCACTAATGAGGGGAGACCATGAGGTGTCCCACTACTACACGATTGGTGATGGTTACTCAACCACCTACGTCCGCACAACACTGACGAACGACTGGGTGACCGAATCACACCAACGGGATGTGACAGATGCCCCAAGTGCGCTGAGTTATGGGAACATGCCCATTCTAGTGAGAGGGTATAAATAGCATCTTGTGGGGAGGAAACATACGCAAGATCTCACATCTCTTTCCTCTATAACTCAACTTAGACCCAGATTCCTTGACCTGACTTAGGCATCGAGGGTCCCCTGTTTAAGCGAGGGTCCTCTCCTTTGCTCACCATTGTTGCGCTGGTTTAGGACTCAGAAGCGACTCGGAGTTCAGAGATCCGAGGGGAGGGTGGTCAAGATTTTGTCACACATAATATAAGTAAAAGTAAACATTTCGAATTATAGGAACCAGTTTAGACATAGCATGAACCAAATTAGGATGATTTGATTATCTAAGTATGGAATTGGAGAACATTTCTTGTACGGTTCATAGCCACTTTGCTAGGCAGCAACGTGCGTCGAATTCTACATCGTAAAGAAAGAAGGGAAAAAAAGAAAAAGAAAAAGGAAAAAAAAAAACTCATTTGAAAAAGCATGCCCTGCTCTTTAGAGGCATTTTATGGTAAATTTCTAATCATAGAGGCATTTTAATAGTAAAAGTTCTTTTAAAAAAACCTTCCTTTCTGCTTTTTGACACAAAAGTCAAAAAGAATTAGCAGAATACATCCGTTCGGACTTTAGCCTTGAATCTATCTCACGTGCCATTGATCCCAACCGTCATTGCTTGCACGATGGAAAAAAAAAAAAAAAAAAGCTCTCAATTGAATTATTTTAACTCTCAACATGAAGTCTCATCGTACTTTTTGTCCAATCTATGGGTTGGAATGTTTAATCTGATAATTTCTTTTTGGGCATTTCTCATCAAGTGGGGCCCATTAATAAACCGTCTGTGCATTGAAAAGGATCACATCCAAGATATAAGTACGAGGTATCTTATTCAACACGTGGAGATGGAACTTTGCTAAACCACGCGTGTAAATGCTAAATAGAAACTTCCAAATGTGGGCTCCAGTGCCTGCGTATCAAGCATCGTGGATAATCTGATCATCGAATATCTTACTATAAAGCAAAGATCCGGAATTCCAGATTCGCGATGCCAATTTCGGGCCACCACGTGTCCATATAAGGCATCCTCTTCCATCATTTTCAAATGATACTGTCACGACATGACCCCAAGGACCATGCATATTCAAAACTCAGTGGGCCATAACACAATCACAATGGTGATGATAACGCCTACCGGTCAAAAGGACGAATGAAAATTAGCACATAAAACTTTTCTAAATGATGTTTGGCATATAAAGTAATTGAAACTTTTATCTAAGGGATTTCAAATCCTCTAAAAGAAGGCTTGAAATACAAAATAGAAGCTTGGATTACATTTAAAATCCTTCCAAGAGTTGTATATATATATGTGTGTCACTGGGATACTAATCTATTGGGCACATGGGCCACTATGATATTTAAAAACAATTAGATTATCAATTGCATCACTATAATTACTTTAGTAGGCAATATGCGTTGTCCAAACATTGCTCACGAAAATCAATGGTTAGTCACTCGAATGTGATCATGTGCTTGTGGCTCATCCAAAACTTGAATTTCATCATTTTGGGCAAAGTATATTTTTAACGGGGCATTACAACTAGTCAATCGTTTCATTCGTACATTAATTAGAAATATTAAAGTTGATTTAGTAATTAACTTTAACCTTATATAACTATTTCATGCATAGCTACTTTTGGATCACATGGGATCATGAATTTAGGGTGTCAACACAAGAGAGAGTTCCAAATCCACACTCATAACTGGCCCTAAAGAAGGCTTCCATGGGAATTATTTTATGTGGTGTGACCCTTTTAAGTTTTTAATAATCATGGTGCTTTTTTATTTCAAATACTAAAATGAGCAATGGAGGGAATGGGTATTACAGGAATTAGTAGTACTTTCATGTCATTTGAGAAGAGTGTATTTGATATCAATTGAAATCCAATTATTTGAAATCATTCCGAATCATATAATTCAATTTCATATGAATTTCAATATCACCTGTTATTACAAATTCACAGTTATAATCATCTCTTTCACTTTCTTTCATTTAAGGCTGCCAACATTTAAGTGGATTTTTTGATTTTTTATTTTATTTAGTTATTATTTTTTAATAATACACAGCGCACACACCACCACACACACTCACGCCTTAGTGGAATTTCACCACCTATGGTACTCGAACCTTTCTTTCATTTAAGGCTGCCAAGATTTAAGTGGATTTCAATTGTAAGCTGTTTTCAATGAATTTCACATGATAGTGACCAAACTGGCGAATGTGTGGCTTTAAACTCCTGCAGGTTCATTTTATCCACACCGTCCATCTATTTTGCCATATTATTTTAGAATATAAGTCCAAAATATATTGCAGATCAAAAGGTCAAGTGGACCACACCATAAGAAACAACTTATGATAATGAGCAGACTGTTCTTCAAACCTTGCTAGGGATATCGGTGATGTTCATGAGGGAAGGAAAGCACAAATCATATTGATTCAAAACTTGTGTGGTTCAGACAGTTTTCAACTGTAAGCCTATGATCCCCATTGTGTGGCCCACTTGAGCCTGGATCTGCCTTATTTTTGGGCTTACATCCTAAATGATATGAAGAAAATGGATGGCGGTGCCGATAAAGCCCATACATCATGTTCCCCAATGGGGTAGTACCCAATCCGTGACCTATTTTATTTTATTTCCTTTGGTGAGGCCCACATTAGTCTTGGATCAGTGAAATGTTCGGAATCAAGATCAAGCATCAGGTGGAGACCTAATGGACGGCATGGATCTAATGCACCTTAAGTTGTTCCTCCCCACAGAAGTGTTGGCACACCGTTACATGGCATACGGCAATCACGCCGGCGTATTTTTCTCTGGGTTTTTCTATTTTTGCTGGTTGAACGTGAGCCATTGGATGAAATCCAACGACTCAAGTTTAACCGGAAACGGATTGGCTACTCCCCCTGCCACCAGCCAATGGCTGGTGGTTGGTGATCTGTGGACCCACCATGATGTATGTGTTTCATCCATGCCATCCATATATTTTTCTAGATCATTTTATGGTATTCACCAAAACTTAGGTATATCCCAATCTCAAATGGACCACATGACAGTAACATTGTTGAATGAAACGTAGACCATTGAACACTTTTTGGGTCATAAAAGTTTTGGATCAAGCTGATCTTGTTTTTTTCCCTTCATCTGGATCTGTATGACCTAATCAGCAGATTGGATGTCAAATAAACAATACAGTGGGCCTTAGGAGGATTTCAATGGTGGATATCCAATCACTATTGGTTTTCCTGTGGTGTGGTCCACATGAGATTTATATCCCTCTCATTTTTACTATCAAACCCCTAAAATGATATGTAAAAATGGATGAAACACGTAAATCATGGTGGGGCCCATAGAGCACCGACCATCAGCCACCGGGCTGCTGGGGGAGTACCGGAGTAGCCAATCCGTTCTCAGTTTAACCCAAGAGAAGGAGACACTTCCACCAGCACGTGCGAGGTGTACACATTCACACGCGGGCATTGTGTTACAATATGATATATGTGCAGGATCATAGCTATCCATAAAGTGAATGATACTGTTCATATCTTTATGGCATAAAGTTTAGTCTATTTCACACTTGGTTGGGCCACATCATATCAAATCAGTCCAACGTTCATAAAATGATCCTTAGCTGTGAATTTGTTTTATAAGTTGTGGCCCACCTGAGGTTAAAACTATATGAGTTTTGAAGCTTTACATTTAAGATTATTTCCAATCTTATGAAAAGCTAAGATCAGTTTAAGTAGTTAATATTTGCACATGTTCCCACTTGTTGAGCGTGGCTCTACCCGTGCGGTTATGAATTCACTGAAGAGTGATTTTCGGCCTTGTAGTTGGATTTCCTTGCGAAAGCCCTTTGCATGATGTTCCTGCGCAAGGATGCTGGGTGGGGCCATAGATATTTTTGTGAGAAATCCACTCCGTCCATCCGTTTTGAGAGATCATTTTAGGCCGTTCGACTGAAAATTAGATATATAAAACACTCAAGTGGGCCACACAAGGTGGAAACAGTGGAAATTCAGTGATCACAGTTGAAACATTCTTATGGCCATTAAAGTTTTGTTCAGATATCCTTTTGATTTTTTTACTTCATCCCATTGAGAATTATCTTGTAAACGGTTTGGATGGCATATAAACATCATGGTGGAACCCATGAAGGTTTCAACATAGGAATTGGGTCCTTGCTCTTGCTCCGTTAGACTCTAATGAGTTTCAAACACTGGGTCAAGGTTCAAGTACCCATAGATGGTGAAATTGTGTGTGTGCGTGGGTTAAAAAAAAATAATAATAAAATAAAATAAATTAAAGACAATAGGAATTTATTTCCCTAATTTCCCCTCTCATGTGACCCACTTGAGTTTTGTATCCAACTCATTTTCTCTCTCACATCCAAAATAAGCTCGCAAAACGGATGGACGGATGGATTTTTTACATAGATTTCAGTGGGCCCCACCCAATATCCTTGCGAAGTTCCTTTAGAAGGAAATCCGCATCCGTAGAAGGCAGTCTCCTCCCGACAAAATCTCCGTGACATATTATTACAAAATTTTTTATTAATTATTAATTTTATCATGAAATATCTTAAATTTCATATTTACAAAATCATGCTTCTTACTAGGGGTGTACACGAACTGTGCTAGCTCGGTTAGCTCGCTCTGACTTGAAAAAGCTCTAATCGACTCGGTTCAAAGTTGAGTTTGAGCTGAGTTGAGCTGATTTTTGAGCTCGAAAATGAGTTCGAGCCGTGTTCGAGATGGCCCTAGCTCGACTCAACTCAGATCGAACCAGTTCGGTGACTCGGTTACTTTGATATTGATGTTGCTCACCAAGTGTTTAATGAAATGACTCAACGAAGTGTGTGGCTGGTGGCAAGAAAGTATGTATATGAAACAAAAAACCGTTTTTTCTGAATATTTATATTGCTTGGAAGGTATTTGATAAAATACTTGAAAAACTTTGTTGCTTTCTTACGACAGTGGGATTTTGAAGGTGTAGTCTAGGTGTTTGTCGAAAGGCCGCACAGACAAACTCGACTTGATCTTGGCTCGAACTCAGCCCGACTGGCCTGATTGTTGACCGAACTGAGCCGAGCTGGCCAGTTAGGCTCGAGGACCGAGCCGAGTCGAGTTCGAGCTGAGGTCAGCTAGTGGCCAAGCCGAGTCGAGCTGAGGTCAGCTAGTGGCCAAGCCAAGTCGGGCTGAGGCTAGCTCTACTTGGTTCGACTTGATGTACACCCCTACTTCTTACTTTTATCTTGAGGGTAAAAATGTGACCAGTTATAACCGGTATTCGGTATTGGTAAATTTTGGAAATTCATTCTTCTCTCTCTCTGGTTAGGTTAACGAGGAGTTCGGTCAAGCCATCCATTCAGCTTATTTTAGGTCACACGCTCATAAACGAAGCATATTCCAATCTTCAATGCCCTTACCACCCGAAATAGTAATGATTGGACGTTAAAAGCATTTCATAAGTCACAAAAGTTATAAATTAGGTTGATTTTTCTTATTTTCTTTTGCCTGAACTTTTTAAAAGGTTAGATGGCAAATAAACAACACGGTAGGCATTAAGAAGTTTTTAAATGGTGGGAGTTCAATCACAATTGTTTCTTTTGATATAATTCACTTGAGATTTGGATGTGCTTCATTTTTGGGTTTTGCTAGCAAATGGTTAAGCGGAGTGTATATACAACGCGTGCATCAAGGTGGGGCCACCATCATGGCCTAATAGAACTCCTTGTTATTTTGACTTGACTGACTCAGCTCGCATCGCAATAGTCTCCTGCCTATGAGACTCTCTGTAACAGGCGAAAGCATCGAAGCACATGGGTGTGGGAGTCTCGTTGTTTTTAAAATTGACTCCAATCATCTAAGTGAGCATCCTTTTTAGGTTTAGGGCTAAAAAAATAAGTCCCATTTGGGGTTTAGTAGATCATATAGCTGGAAACAATCGTTCATTTACTATTTCTACCCTCCAAATTGTTTTCCCTCCAAATTTGTGGGCTGCTTGGATAAAATTGTTTTAACTTTTGGGCCGTAGGGCTAAATGTTTTGAGGCATTTATTGGTTCAAGTGGTCTCACGCAATCATTATGGTAGGGCATTGTAAAAATCAATGATGGACATCTCACCCATCTATTTCCTTTAGCGTGGCTATGAATCATAAGCTTGATTTGTTGGCCTTGGGTCTAGCATGGGACTTTGCATCTAATGGTCGGAGAAAATTTCACATGCACATCATGGTTGGCTCAGGTTTGTGGCTCATAATTTTAAAAATGTATGCGTAGGACTGATTTTGTTGGGCTCATAGTGATGTGTATGTGAAATTCAGTCTGTCCATTACATGTATAAACTACATTAGGTCTATGGCTAGAAAATCAAATTGACCTGTGATGGGCTAAACTAAGGAAATAGTTGTGGGAGAGACGTCCACCATTGATTTTTTACAGGGCACATCGTAATTATTATTTGAAATCCGTTTGGACCATTAGATGCAAAAAAGGTCTAAGGCCTAAAAATCAGGACAATCCATGATTCAAGTGAGCCACAAAAAAACAGTTTGGAGGGTGGGTACCACCATGTACACTGTTTTCAACCATATGGTCCACCTAGATAACGAATAGGGCTGGTTTTAATAGACCAATTCCTAAAATTAGGTCACACAACTGGTGATTGGATTGGATTTTGAAATACATCAAGTTAGGCAACCATAGCTTTTGATTTTTGTAGGCATAATTTACTTTTGCATCTAGGCAGGGTTTTTCAGTCGTACGTACGCAACTCTCCGTAAGGGTAAATTAGATTGTTCACCCTCCAATGATAGGCAATACCCCAGGTTTTTCCAGTGACCGGCAGTGCATCCGTACACCTGTCTTGATTACCGTCTCGTAAGAAACCTTCATCCATTGTAGTGTACTGATACCCCACATCTCTTCCGTGCATGAGCGCGCATCATCTGGAGCCTGGGAGCAAGACTTAATAGTCCGTGCATAGTATGCACCCAAGTGTTCCAAACCCTGAGACCTAGTAACTCTCGCCATTTGACTAACACATTGCCTCGAGAGCAGAGGTATAATCATTTGTCTACATGACTCTCCATTTGTAAGATACATCACGAAGAACCTGAGACACAAGTGTGTGAAAACCTTTGCATATATACACCTCATATGGGCTTAGGTCCATAGCCCAAGGTCCAGCCTAGAAACCTTAGTGGAGAATGTTATTACTCTCCACTCACTAAACCCACATCTCACCATGATGTCATGGTCTACTTACACACACATCCCATGCACATGCCATGACACCTCCCTACCTACTTATATCATATGCACATTCTCCATGTGACATCTCACCCCACTCATACCACATCACATTCTCCTTGTGACGTTATCATCCTTCCATGTATGAGCAATGGCCATCCAATGTCAATATACCTACTAAACAGCTAACGTAAGTAAACTAATCCCTCTCCCCAAACCTAGGGTTATCTCTCTACACAAAAAGGGCTAACCAAGGTGATTAATCCTTTTTAGCAAGAAAATTTTCAGAGAGAGAGAGAGAGAGAGAGAGAGAGAGAGAGAGAGCGAGAGAGAGAGAGGAGAGAGAGAGAGAAGTGGCTACTATTGGGAAAGGAAGATCTAAACCATGCAACTTAAGGTGGTTAAATTATCCCTTTAAAGTGGGACCCATCATGAGATTATGGTGGTGTTTGGGTGCCCCAAATCACATCTAAGTGCGCCACCCCTTTGAGGAAGCATGGGAATGGAATCCACCATCGAATCCCTGTGTATGTGTTTCTACATTATTCTCTTTTACTTTTATTATGTTTGTATGACTCAAATTTTATGGATGATAGTATAATTGATCATAGAGAATGCATGTAATAATTGGGGTCGATCTGATTGGTCTAACCACTTAATTTGATTTATGTAATTCGAACTAGATTTGTTGTCCAGTGCAGTGGTTAACACAGCTGACACCCTTTGAACGACCCAAATTTATGGTGTCTAAAGATACCCATTGGGGTCCAAATTTTATGTGATCATAATATACTTGACAGAAAATGCATATACCAAATTTGGAGTAAATAGGATTAATATAGCCCCTTCATTTGATTACTAATTAGGAACGACTTTTTTTTTTTCTTCTTCTTAGGAACGACTTTGGGCCATTACTAATGTGCACAGTTTTAAACCGTTCCTATATGTAGAACAAAAGTGGATTGCAAGGCTTTATGAGGCCCATTGTGATGTATCGGTTTTATCCATGCCGTTCATCCCTTTTCTCATATCATTTTATAGCATGATCCAAAAAATGAGGTAGAACCAAGGTCTAAGCGGACCACAAAGTGGGGATTGAATGCCCACCCTTAAAAACTTCTTGGGAGTTGCGGATTTCCTAAGTTCCTGCCCTGGAATGCTAGGTGGGGTCCACCGTGATGTTTGTGAGAAATCAACACCGCCTATCCATTTTGAGAGCTCATTTTAGGTCATGCAACAAAAAATGAGATGGATCCAAACCTCAGTGGGCCATATGAGAGGGAAAATCGGGGAAAGAGTTTCCAACCGTTGAAACCTTCCTAAGATCTACCTTGATGTTTATATTCCATCCAATCGTTTATAAGGAGGCCATTTAACGTAGGGATGAACGTGATGAGGATAATACTCTGAATCCACGGAGCTTCTCTGGACTCCTCAAAGAGACTTCTTGAATCCATGAGGAAAGAAAGCAGAAAATAGAAATAAATTCTAATAAATTCGAAACTGATTAATTGATTCATAAAAATGAGTTCACAACCCTATAAATAGGGATACCAAGCAATGGGAAAGAATCAAAATCAAACTACAAACTAAAACTCCTAGAATTCGCGACTTACTATAAATAGTAAACTTACTATTTATAGACGGTCGTGATGTCTACTAGTGCGTAAGGTTTTCGGCCAAAAATAATAAGTGTCCTATTTAGCTTCACCAAACCGTTCTCCTAATTATTCAAGCTTTTTTCACGTTGGGTGCAACTCCTAAAGCCCAACGGATGAAGAGTTATAATCAAACTAAAACTTATATTTATAGTAAAAACGAAATTAAAGCAGGGAAATAGCTGTCGATCCAGGGATTTTTCACAATTCTGGGCATCGTAACTTAACATAGCGGGGTTGGTTGGCTAAAGTAGCTCGTTCTACCCCAAAATCATATATTTAACGTCAGATAACTCATTCCGGATTGCGAGATACGCCCGATCTAAGGTCCGACGGTCCGGATGACTTCTGTCGTCGACCGGGCCTTTTCTGATCCATCTTGGTCATGAACTGTCCGCGACCCACTCTACATCAATCCCCTCCACTTCAAAAGAACTCGTCCTCGAGTTCTTATCCTGCTCTGGTTCATAATACTTGGTCAGGTCCGCGACATTAAAAGTCCGTGAGATCGCCATGTCATCTCGAAGATTAACATCATAAGCGTTGTCATTGATCTTTCGAATGATTGGGACGGGTCCAATCTTCTTATTTTTCAACTTGTTGTACATCCTAGTCGAAAATCTCTCTTTGCGCAGATGGACCATAACGCGATCGCCTACCTCGAACACCTTTTGTTGTCAGTGTTGTTCGCTTTGTTCCTTGTACTTCTCGTTCGAGGCATGTAGCTTGGTCCACACTTCCGTATGGATGTCCATGATCTTGTCTGACATATGTTCTGCTACAATGCTCGTGCCTGGGTGCTTGGGCAGAGGGACCAAGTCAAGTGTGTGGTAAGGCACTCGTCCGTAGATAATCTGGAATGGTGATTCCCAGTCGAGCGATTCACTATTTTATTGAATGCAAACTTTGCTTGAGACAAGGCCAAATCCCACTGCTTCAGTTTTTCTCTTGAAATACAGCGAAGGAGGTTTCCCAACATGCGATTCACAACTTCGGTCTGCCCATCAGTCTGTGGGTGGTAAGCACTGCTGAATTGAAGTCGTGTATCGAATTGAGTCCACAAAGTCCGCCAAAAGTGACTAATAAACTTCGTGTCACGATCAGAAGTAATGGTCTTAGGGACCCCGTGTAGCCGTACGACCTCCCTGAACAATAAATTCGTCACGTGTATTGCATCGAGAGTCTTCTTGCATGAGATAAAGTGCGCCATCTTGGAGAAACGATCTACCACCACGAACACCGAATCCATGCCGCGTTGTGTTCGTGGGAGACCAAGCATGAAGTCCATTGATAAATCCTCCCAAGGACCGTCAGGCACAGGTAACGGGGTGTAGAGGCCCGTATTCTGAGATTGCCCTTTTGAGGTCTGACAAACATGACAACGTTGTACGGCTTTTCCCACATCACATACTAATTGCGGCCAGTAATACCACTCTTCCACAAGAGCTCGCGTCTTGTCTCGCACAAGGTGTCCACCGAGTCCACCTTCATGTAGCTCCTAAATAATCTGCTTCCTCAGAGAACTTTGGGGGATGCACAATCGATTCCCTTTGAAGAGAAAGTCGTCTTGTATATGAAGGTCACTGGGGTGACCTTCTTGACACTTCATCCAAGAATCTTTAAAGTCCTCATCTTTGGCATACAGCTCCTTGAGACAGTCGAAGCCGACCACCTCGTTGCTCATCGTAACAAGTAGTGATGTACAACGACTAAGTGCATCAGCCACCTTATTCTGCTGCCCTGATTTGTGCTTCAGAACGAACATGAATTCTTGTAAAAACGCAATCCATCTAGCATGCATACGATTCATGTTAGTCTGACTATTAATAAACTTTAACGCTTGATGGTAAGTGTACAGAACAAACTCTCTTTGAATTAGATAATGCCGCCAATGTCGCAGCGCCTGAACAACTGCGTACAACTCAAGCTCATAAGTCGACCACTTCTTTCGGGCTTCGCTGAGCTTCTCGCTGTAGAAGGCTACCGGCTTGCCTTCCTGTGAAAATACTCTTCCAATTTCAACATATGAAGTGTCACACTCAACCTCAAATAATTTGTCGAAATTAGGAAGCACCAAGACCGGTGTTGTAGACAAACGATGCTTGATCTCATGAAGCTCTGTTAGCTTTATCGGTCCACTGGAACGGTCATTTTTTCATGCAATCTGTTATAGGCACGACTATGGTGCTAAAATCTCGCACAAATCGATGATAGAAAGTCGCTAACCCGTGAAAAATCCTCACCTCATGAATGTTTGTTGGGATCAGTCATTCCCCAATAGCTCGCACCTTTTTATCGTCCACACGAATACCTGTGGACGTTACAACAAACCCTAGAAATAACAGGCTATCAGTTAAAAACTACACTTCTTCAAGTTGAGGTACAACTTGTTAATTTGTAGGACCTGTAGCACCTGCCTGAGATGTTTCTTGTGCTTCACCCTCATCCTAGCTATATATCAATATGTCATTAAAATATACTACCACAAATCGAGCAGTAAACGGTTTTAGCACTTGATTCATCAAACGCATAAAAGTACTTGGTGTGTTCAATAGGCCAAAGGGCATGACCAGCCACTCATACAACCCTTCCTTGGTCTTGAATGTCGTTTTTCACTCATTACCGGGTCGGATACGAATCTGATGGTACCCGCTCCTTATATCTAGTTTAGAGAACACCTTGGCCCCTTCTAGCATATCGAGCATGTCGTCCAACCATGGTATTGGGAACCGATATATGATAGTAGTTTTGTTGATTGCCCGACTGTCGACACACATGCGCTAGCTTCCATCTTTTTTTGGTATTAATAATGCAGTACGACACATGAGCTCATGCTCTCTCTCAAGAGACCCTTACGGATCAATTCCTCCACTTGCCCCTGAAGTATCTAACACTCCTTCGGACTCATCTGATAATGAGGGCGGTTTGGGCAGGCTAGCCCCAGGGATGAGGTTTATGTGATGTTGGATGTCCCTTATGGGGGGCGATCCATCAGGTAAATCCTCCGACCAACTTCTTTGAATTCGTTTAGCAACAGTCTTAAATTTGGAGGGATGTTAAGGATTCCTCTTCCTCGCCCTTCACCACTACGACGTATACCTCACCGGTTTCCTTGGATTCCTCCATGAAATCACGAATGGTCAAGAGGAAACTCCCCTCCACTTTAGAAGCTTCAGGGTAGTTCTCTGGTGCCATAGGGGCAAGGATTATTTTTCGACTATCCTTGACGAATATGTAGACATTGTCTCGTCCCCGATGGGTCGCATCACGGTCCGACTGCCAGGGTCGACCGAGTAGCATGTGACAAGCTTCCATGTCGACCACGTCACAAAGTATCTGATCTTTATAATTTTTACCAATTGAAACTGAGATAGTGCATTGTTCAGTTACCTTGGTCTCATTCACCTTTTTTATCTAGCCAATTGAGTATGGGGAAGGATGTTCTCGCTATTACCACTATCTATTATCATATTATAGACCTTTCCGTTGACAGTGCACCGAGTACAAAATATATTGTGTCGCTGTGAATGTAATTCCTTTCGTGGGGTATACAGTAATCGCCTCACAACTAGAAATTTGCCACGATCCTCGCCCGTCACTTCATCGCCACCTGCTATTTCTTCAGTGGTTTGTTCATGTTCATCATAGTCATGACTTTCTTCTGTGGCCTCATCTTCAGTGCCCCCTTCGTTTATAGTCAAGTGTGCTGCGGGATGTTGAGGACAGGTGTTTGATAAGTGGCCTAGCTGGCCACAGCGGTAACAATTATTCGACCTTGGTCGAGCATAAGGATTTGGAACCCTACTCGGGCCTGCTGTTGTGGGTGCTGCACGTTGAGGTCTGGATGAGCCGCTCCCCGTATCACGATTGGCGGTTGTAAGATGTTGATGACGTTCTCCTACTGGATCTTTCCTCGTGCCAGCACTGGATCCTGCGTGGGACCCGTCATGGGGGGTCAAGTTGAAGGATAGGGACGAGCAGGAACTCTTGCAAGTTGCGTTTCTGCCCTACCTGCAAATGTCTCATCAAAATTAATGCCTTCTATTTGTGAGTACCCTTGAGCTACAAGCCTTGCTTTGTTTCTAATCACATTTCCTGATTCATCAGATTTATTCTTGAAGACCCATTTGGTTCCAATGACATTTGTATCGAGTGGTCTGGGAACCGATTTCCATACCTCATTTCTTTGAAATTGTTGAAGTTCTTCTTACATAACATTTATCCAGTATTCGTCTTGAAGAGCTTCCACAATGTTCTTAGGCTCAATCTTTGAGGTAAAGCAGAAATGACTATAGATATTTTCTATCTGTCGTTGAGTTTCTACACCAACATTAGGACTCCAATGATTTGTTCTCGCGGATGATCTTTTATGATGGGAATGTCAGATGATGGTTGAGGTTCACTGGGTGATAAAGTATTATTTCCAGATTTTTCCAGTATGCATGAATCTACATCATCTTCTAATTCATTCACAGGTGCATCTTCTTCATGAGGTTGATCATCGATTACCACATTGACTGATTCTTGAATAGTGAGAGTTCTTACATTGTATACTCTGTACGCAGGACTATTCATGGCATACCTCAAGAAGATTCCTTCATCACTTTTAGACTCAAATTTCCCTAGGTGATCTCTATCTCTCAAGATATAACATTTACTACCAAAGACTCGAAAATATTTCAAACTAGGCAGTTTCCCATACTATAGTTCGTATGGAGTTTTGTTCAGACCTGCTCTAAGCTATACTCTATTTATGATGTAGCAAGCAGTATTCACAGCTTCTGCCCAAAAACATTTCGCCATATCCTTCCCATTTAGCATAACTGACCCCATCTCCTGCAATACTCGATTTTTCCTTTCAATGACTCCATTTTGCTGTGGGGTTTTTGGAGCTGAGAATTCATGACAAATTGTAGTATTTTTCAAATTTTTCATTTTCAAATTCCCTACCATGATCACTTCTGATGCGATTGATCCCGTATCCTTTTTCATTTTGGAGTCTCTTTGCCAGGATCACAAATTCCCCAAAAGCATCCGATTTTTCTCGATGAAATGCGACCCAAGTAAATCTGGTGTAGTCATCTACTACCACCAGGAAGTATCTTTTCTTACCGTGACTTTCCACTTTAGTCGGTCCAACTAGATCCATATGTAGCAGATCCAAAGGTTTTGTTGTTGCTATGGAGGTTGTCTTCTTGTGTCCGACCTTTATCTGTTTTCCTTTCAGACATTCTCCACAGACAACTTTTTCTTCTTTTCTAATATTGGGAAGTCCCCTAACCAAATTCTTTGAACTGAGCTTTGTTAAACTTTGGTAGTGGACATGTCCCAGCCTTTGGTGCCACAATTTGGACTCACTGTTTACAGCCATATTACATTTTGTGGCTACCACATTCTCACTTGTACTTTCAATGACATTACAGTTATCACTAGTGCGTAAACCTTTTATGAGAGATTTTCCTATATGATTTAGAATTCTACACACATCCTTTGAGAAGGTGACAAGATGTTCTTTATCACAGATTTAGGAGATACTCAGGAGATTATGTTTTAGACCTTCTACACAGAGGACATGTTTAATTTTAGGAAGGCCTGGTACAACTATTGTTCCTTGTCCAACAATTTTGGCTGAGCTACCATCACCAAATGTGACAGATCCTCCATCAAAGTTTGAATATTCATAAAAGTGAGTTTGATCACCAGTCATGTGTCTGGAGCATCCACTATCAAGATACCACTTTGAACTATTACCGACTTTCAAAGTAGTGTGAATAACAAGGCAATTGTTCTAGTTTGTCACACTCTCTTGGACTCTTTTGAACACGATTCATTCTTTAGTCAAGATCACTCTCTAGGTGGTGAAGCCCTTAAAGAGAGACCCGCTCTGATACCAATTGAAAAGGCAGTGAAGACCACACTAGTTGATAAGGAATATGCCAATATGTCCTAGAGGGGGGTGGATAGGACTTCTTAAAGTTTTTATTATTTATTTAAAAATTCTACTTCACTAATCCTATGATTATGCAATTCTCAGGATTGCTCAAGCCTGGTAAAGGATCTAATCACAAACTGCTTAAGAAGTAAACAATATGCAATCTAGTTCATGATGGATATGACTGTGTAAGTGTGTGAGGAGTGATCAGATATTCAGATATGGAAGTATTAAAGCAAATCACTCAATCAAAATAACAATCTCCACTACAAGAAAAATGGGCAAAGGCTACGGACTAGATCCGTAGCAAAAGGACTTTTGCTACGGATCTAGTCCGTATCACGTCCGTCGCAATTGGTGGGGTAGCTAAAGGTCTAGCTACGGACAATATCTGTAGCAATAGATACAATTAGCTACGGATATTTTCCGTAGCAATAGAGACCATTAGCTACGGATAATATCCGTAGCAATATGCAACAATAGCTACGGATTATATCCATAGCAATAGATAGCAATAGCTACGGATTATATCCGTAGCAATAGATACCAATATCTACAGTATTTGCAGCACTACATACGGAGAGCTACGGATATAATCCGTAGCTATAGATACCAATAGCTACGGATATAATCCGTAGCAATAGATAGTAATAGCTACGGTGAAATGCTGTAGCTTTACTACGGATTATATTTCGTAGCTATTTTCCCTGTTTCCATTGCAAGAACCTGCTATGATTGATAACTCATTTAAGCTTAATGCAATCAGAGAAAAAAAAAATGATGCATTTATTACAATAGCAATCAAATCTACAATGCATCCTACATTCACATTTCTAAATAAACAATACTTCACTTTGCTCAACCTATCAAAAGAATTACAACTAAGGCGTGCCCTCATGCATTAAATAATGCTCGCGCTTTTACAGATTTTTTTTTTTCAGACGGTTAAGTTCAGCAAACGCAGAAGATAGAGCCTCTTCTTTCCTTGAAACTGCATATGTAACTTCTGTAGACTTCGACACAAGATCACTTTCAAGTTTTAAAACCCTTCCCTTGAGAAAATGAATTTCATCATCCACTGACTTCTTTAGCTTGTCAACCTGTATAAAACAACAATTGTAGACACAATCAAACAAGCATGCCTTTGTACACATCTCAAAAGGAAGAAAGACTAAAAAAAAAAAAAAAAGAGCTGGAAAAAAAACAATTATATATAAAGAAATAAAAAATGTGCCTACAAATCTTCTAAACTATAGCAAAATCCATAGGTTAGGTTATCGGTTATAAGTTTAGGTTATAAGTTATAGGTTAAGGTTTAGTTTATAGGTTTAGGAAATCGGGTTCGGGTTCAAGATCGGGTTTAGGTTTGGGTTTTCAAGTTTAGGTTTAGGTTTAGGTTAGGGAGTTGAGATTAAGATTATGTGTAGGTTTAGGTTTAGGGATTTGAGAATACATTTAGGTTAAGGTTTAGGGAATTGAGAATAGGTTAAGGTTTAGGTTTAGGAAATCGGGTTCGGGTTCAAGATCGGGTTTAGGTTTGAGTTTTCAAGTTTAGGTTTAGGTTTTTGTTAGAGAGTTGAGATTAGGATTAGGTGTAGGTTTAGGTTTAGGAATTTGAGAATACATTTAGGTTAAGGTTTAGGGAATTGAGAATAGGTTAAGGTTTAGGTTTAGGAAATCGGGTTCGGGATCGGGTTTAGGTTTGGGTTTTCAAGTTTAGGTTTAAGTTTAGGTTAGGGAGTTGAGATTAGGATTAGGTGTAGGTTTAGGTTTAGGGATTTAAGAATACATTTAGGTTAAGGTTAAGGGAATTGAGAATAGGTTAAGGTTTAGGTTTAGAAAATCGGGTTCGGGCTCGGGATCGGGTTTAGGTTTGGGTTTTCAAGTTTAGGTTTAGGTTTAGGTTAGGGAGTTGAGATTAGGATTAGGTGTAGGTTTAGGTTTAGGGATTTGAGAATATATTTAGGTTAAGGTTTAGGGAATTGAGAATAGGTTAAGGTTTAGGTTTAGGAAATCGGGTTCGGGTTCAAGATCGGGTTTAGGTTTGGGTTTTCAAGTTTAGGTTTAGGTTTAGGTTAGAGAGTTGAGATTAGGATTAGGTGTAGGTTTAGGTTTAGGGATTTGAGAATACATTTAGGTTAAGGTTTAGGGAATTGAGAATAGGTTAAGGTTTCAGTTTAGGAAATCGGATTCGGGTTCGGGATTGGGTTTAGGTTTGGGTTTTCAAGTTTAGGTTTAGGTTTAGGTTAGGGAGTTGAGATTAGGATTAGGTGTAGGTTTAGGTTTAGGGATTTGAGAATACATTTAGGTTAAGGTTTAGGTTATAGGTTTTGGTTTAGGTTAAGGTTATAGGTTTTGGTTAAGGTTTAGGTTTAAGTTTTAGGTTTAGGTTATAGGTTTAGGGAATTGAGAATAGTTTAAGGTTTAGGTTTAGGAAATCAGGTTCGGGCTCGGGATCGGGTTTAGGTTTGGGCTTTCAAGTTTAGGTTTAGGTTAGTGAGTTGAGATTAGAATTAGGTATAGGTTTAGGTTTAGGGATTTGAGAATACATTTAGGTTAAGGTTTAGGTTTAGGTTCGGGTTTAGGCTATAGGTTTTGGTTTTGGTTTTGGTTATAAGTTTTGGTTTAGGTTATAGGTTATAGGTTTAGGTTTAGGTTTTAATTTAGGTTATAGGTTATAGGTTTAGGTTTAGGTTATAGGTTTTGATTTAGGTTTAGGCTATAGGTTTTGGTTTTGGTTTTGGTTTAGGTTATAGGTTTTGGTTTAGGATATAGGTTATAGGTTTAGGTTATAGGATTTGAGAAGGGGTTATGGTTTAGGTTTTAGAAATCGGGTTCAGGTTCGGGATTGAGTTTTAGATTGGGTTTTCAAGTTTAGGTTTAGGTGTAGGTTAAGGAGTTGAGATTAGGTTAGGTTTTCAAGTTTAGGTTTAAGTTTGGGTTTTCAAGTTTAGGTTAAGGTTTAGGTTTAGGTTATAGGTTTTTGGATTTGAGAATGAGTTTGGGTTTAGGCTATAGGTTTTGGTTTTGGTTTAGGTTATAGGTTTTGGTTTAGGTTATAGGTTATCGGTTTAGGTTTAGGTTTTGATTTAGGTTATAGGTTATAGGTTTAGGTTAAGGTTTAGGTTTAGGTTATAGGTTTTGATTTAGGTTTAGGCTATAGGTTTTGGTTTTGGTTTTGGTTATAGGTTTTGGTTTAGGATATAGGTTATGGGTTTAGGTTATAGGATTTGAGAATGGGTTATGGTTTAGGTTTTGGAAATCGGGTTCAAGTTCGGGATTGGGTTTTAGATTGGGTTTTCAAGTTTAGGTTTAGGTTTAGGTTAGGGAGTTGAGATTAGGTTGGGTTTTCAAGTTTAGGTTTAAGTTTGGGTTTTCAAGTTTAGGTTTAGGTTTAGGTTTAGGTTTAGGTTATAGGTTTTTGGATTTGAAAATGGGTTCGGGTTTAGGCTATAGGTTTTGGTTTTGGTTTAGATTATAGGTTTTGGTTTAGGTTATAGGTTATAGGTTTAGGTTTAGGTTTTGATTTAGGTTATAGGTTATAGGTTTAGGTTTAGGTTATAGGTTTTGGTTTTAGTTTAGGCTATAGGTTTTGGTTTTGTTTAGGTTATAGGTTTGGTTTAGGATAAGTTATAGGTTTAAGTTATAGGATTTGAGAATGGGTTATGGTTTAGGTTTTAGAAATCGGGTTCAGGTTCGGGATTGAGTTTTAGATTGGGTTTTCAAGTTTAGGTTTAGGTTTAGGTTAGGGAGTTGAGATTAGGTTGGGTTTTCAAGTTTAGGTCTAAGTTTGGGTTTTCAAGTTTAGGTTAAGGTTTAGGTTTAGGTTATAGGTTTTTGGATTTGAGAATGGGTTCGGGTTTAGGCTATAGGTTTTGGTTTTGGTTTAGGTTATACGTTTTGGTTTAGGTTATAGGTTATAGGTTTAGGTTTAGGTTTTGATTTAGGTTATAGGTTATAGGTTTAGGTTAAGGTTTAGGTTTAGGTTATAGGTTTTGATTTAGGTTTAGGCTATAGGTTTTGGTTTTGGTTTAGGTTATAGGTCTTGGGATTTGAGAATGGGTTCGGGTTTAGGCTATAGGTTTTAGTTTTGGTTTAGGTTATAGGTTATAAGATTAGGTTAAGGTTTAGGTTTAGGTTATAGGTTTTGATTTATGTTTATGCTATAGGTTTTAGTTTAGGATATAGGTTATAGGTTTAGGTTATAGGATTTGAGAATGGGTTCGGGTTTAGATTATAGGTTTTGGTTTTGGTTTAGGTTATAGGTTATAGGTTTAGGTTAAGGTTTCAGTTTATGTTATAGGTTTTGGGATTTGAGAATGGGTTCGGGTTTAGGTTATAGGTTTTGGTTTTGGTTTAAGTTATAGGTTTTAGTTTAGGTTATAGGTTATAGGTTTAGGTTAAGGTTTAGGTTTATGTTATAGGTTTTGGGATTTGAGAATGGGTTCGGGTTTAGGTTATAGGTTTTGGTTTTGGTTTAAGTTATAGGTTTTGGGATTTGAGAATGGGTTCAGGTTTAGGCTATAGGTTTTGGTTTTGGTTTAGGGAATAGGTTATAGGTTTTGGTTAAGGTTTAGGTTTAGGTTATAGGTTTTCATTTAGGTTTAGGCTATAGGTTTTGGTTTTGGTTTTGGTTATAGGTTTTGGTTTAGGATATAAGTTATAGGTTTAGGTTATAGGATTTGAGAATGAGTTCGGGTTTAGATTATAGGTTTTGGGTTTGGTTTAGGTTATAGGTTTTGGTTTAGGTTATAGGTTATAGGTTTAGGTAAAGGTTTCGGTTTAGGTTATAGGTATTGGGATTTGGGAATGGGTTTAGGTTTAGGTTATAGGTTTTGGTTTTGGTTTTGATTTTAGGTTATAGGTTTAGGTTCAGGTTATAAGCTATAGGTTTCGGGAATTGAGAATAGGTTAAGGTTTAGGTTTAGGAAATCGGGTTCGAGTTCGGTATCGGGTTTAGGTTTGAGTTTTCAAGTTTAGGTTTAGGTTTAGGTTAGGGAGTTATGATTAGGATTAGGTGTAGGTTTAGGTTTAGGGATTTGAGAATAGGTTAGGTTGTAGGTTAAAGTTTAGGGAATTGAGTTTAGGTTATAGGTTATAGGTTAGGTTAAGGTTTAGGTTGTAGTTTTAGGTTTTGGGATGTGAGAATAGGTTTTGGTTATAGGTTAAGGGTGTGGTCCCTGCAAATACAGATATAAACACGGCCTGTCCAAATGGCCAGGCCCTTCCAATGCTGTCCATAGGAAATGGACAGCTTCATCATGGTCAGCGGTTCCCACCTTCCAGGGACCCCCGCTCATCCGGATAGCTCCGACGCACATCCGGGTCTACTCCATTAATTTCAAGCAAATACATAAACACGGCCTGTCCAAATGACCAGGCCCTTCCAATGCTGTCCATAGGAAATGGACAGCTTCATCATGGTCGTAACAGCGATTCCCACCTTCCAGGGACCCCCGCTCATCCGGATAGCTCCGACGCACATCCGGGTCTGCTCCATTAATTTCGAGCAAATACATAAACACGGCCTGTCCCCAGGATCCACCGAATTCGTCTGATCCAAGGATCCAAGGAAGCTAGCCTTGGATGTGCAAAACCACAAACCCATTATGCTAAAACCAAAGACTAAGTCACTGAAGAGACGAGTCACTAAACAGATACGTTGGAGTTGGAAGTAAATGGTAGGCTCTTACCAAAGAGGATCTGCTTGTCTGATCAGAGATAGCAATGACAGATTTGTGAAATCCCTGCAAACAAAAAGTGAGTCTCAACAGCAGTAACATTAAGCTGACAATCGATAAGGCCCCTTAAGTATAAAATTTCTTCACATGAATCTAATTGGGTAGTCATTAATCTGTGAAGATAAGTTGAAATAAACAAGGTCAATGGTCCATAATCACAACATTGGGTTTTTGAACAATGCCCCGTGCTAGTAAGGACCACCTGATCAATTTCAATCACATACCTCATCACTGAAATAAAACACTTTTGATTATCTTCAATACAAAACACGTGAAAATAATTGGAGTACAACCATCATGTTTTAAAATCCCAACTGGAGTCCAGTTTCCAGTATCCAGTTTCAGAAGCAAGAACTAGAAATCACTCTTCATGCATGTGCATGTGTATTTTAATATTTATATGAATCCTACCATTCATCTACAAATTCCCACAATGGCATATCAAAATATTCCGGATACCTAGTTAGTGGTCTGCAAATCGGGGCACTAATGTGTTAGGTAGGATCAAGTCAATGGGTGTATTAGATCCGACCTGTTTACTAATTGGATCTACATCTCAGCCCCAAACTTGATCCATTAGTATATACATGGGTCAAGTCCAGTTAGGGTCCAAATCCAAATAAATTCCAAGCAAGGAAGAAGATCCGAACCTGTCTCATTAGCTGTCACCTGGTTTTGGGTCGATCTATTGTCTTCTTCTTCTTCTTCTTCTTCTTCTTTTCTACCCGAATGTTAAATCTACAAATAACCAAACAAAAGAAATTAGTTTCCATTCTCTAGATGAGCAACAGAATTCACAAGAAAAAAGTCCAAGAAAAAAGTCCAAGGAATAACCAAATAACGATGAATTCCTCTTAAATATGTTGATTTTGTGTTGTTTACTCCATGTAGTACAAGAACCTTCATACAACCTGTCAACTCAAGCCCAGTAACATATTGACAAAATAAAAAGTTATAAAAAAGAAATCAGCTGAAGGCACAAAACCAAACCTGTTCCTGTAGAGCCTGCATCTGCGCCAAGTGCTTGGACATTTTTTTGTGAGCCTATAAAAGAGAGAAATTGCCTAGCATAATCAAGACAAGAAGAGGCAAAGATCAAATGAAAAGGCCATCTTAAAGTAAAGAAGCATATGAAAAATGAATATATTAAACATAGAGAAATTGCTTAGCATAATCAAGACAAGAGGAGGCAAAGATCAAATGAAACGGCCATCTTAAAGTAAAGAAGCATATGAAAGATGAATACAACAAACAGAGAGGAATTCATCGTCTTTGACAGACAAAAAAGTTATGCAAAACTCTCTGAGAAAGGTAACCTCATGAGGAGTGGCGATGTTTTTTGTTGGAAATACAACACTCCTGATAAATGCCAACTTTCCTTTAGAAAGTCATTGTTTGTAGTGACTACATTCTTCTAAAACATGGAGTCTTTTTTTTTTTAACCCTTTATACTTAGTGGATGGCAGTTTTCAGGAAGACCACCACTCATCATGGGGATTTATAGAACCACCTGGTGTTGGCTGATTTATGCACCTGATGTTGGCTGATTTTTCAGCTTGGAAATAGCTGAAAAATGCACCTGATGTTGGCTGGTTTATTCACCTGATGTTGGCTGATTTTTCAGCTTGGAAATAGCTGAAAAAGGCACCTGATGTTGGCTGGTTTATGCACCTGATGTTGGCTGATTTTTCAGCTTGGAAACAGCTGGAAAATGCACCTGATGTTGGCTGAATTTTCAGCTTGGAAATAGCTGATTTATGCACCTGATGTTGGCTGATTTTTCAGCTTGGAAACAGCTGAAAAATGCACCTGATGTTGGCTGGTTTTTCATTTTGAAAGCAGCTGAAAAATGCACCTAAAAGTGCTAATTTTTCAGCTTAAAAAAAGTTTGAAGGTTGAGCCCACAGTTATGAGTATGTCATATCCATGCCATCCATTTTGTACAACTAGCTCATTTCAGTGCATAAGAGAGAGAGAGAGAGAGAGAGAGAGAGAGAGAGAGATCTAAAGCTCAAGTGGATCACACCAAATGAAATAATGGTTCTAACAGACTTCAACAGTTGAAAGCCAAAACCTTTCTAATTCTGATCAATGTGATTTTCCTGCATAACCTGAAATGGGCATAAGTACTTGGATGAAGACCATCCATCCACCAAACTTTAAAGCCCATGTCATTTGCAGGCATGCACATTATCAATTCATACCTATCCATGTGACAATATGGAAGAGTTAAAACCAGCCCAGGAGTTCTTTACCAATGGGATGCCAAAGCCTGATTTTTTTCTTTTTAACAGATTTTTGGCTAAAAAACAAAATAGCTGAAGTCTGATTTTTTTATTTTTTATTTTTCTCGGCTGACAAAAAAAACTGAGGGAATTTGATTTGTTTGAACAGAATTTTTTTTCCTTGGCTGGGAGAAAAAACAAAAAACTGCTGGCAACTTCAAGCAACAAAAGACTTGCTCAGCAATCTGAATGCAATCTGATTTTTTTCTTTTTAAAAGATTTTTGGCTGAAAAACAAAATAGCTGAAGTCTGATTTTTTATTTTTTTTTTTCTCGGCTGACAAAAAAAACTGCTGGAATTTGATTTGTTTGAACAGAATTTTTTTTTCTTGGCTGGGAGAAAAAAACAAAAAACTGCTGGCAACTTCACGCAGCAAAAGACTTGCTCAGCAATTTGAATGCAATCTGATTTTTTCTCTGAAAAACTGCTGACAACTCCAACCAGGGAACAAACAAAAGAACTTTTCTTAAACAGATTTTTTTTTTTTTCAGAAAAATCTGTTCTTAGCTGGAATAACTACTGGAAGACTTCCTGTAGGAAAAGAATCTGTGCTCTCTGATACCAGTTTGTTGGCTATATTACCTAGAGTTTATCTTGGCTTTACAAAGCCTTGGGTTTGAGCTCACTGGACTCGTAGAAGAGGAGAAACTTTGTAATTCTTATATTGCTTACAAGCTTGCTGACTTAGTTACAAACGAACTCTAGCAGCTCTCTTATATAGACTTTTCAATCTAAGTCCAAAAGAAAGGTTTTTTTCTCTATTTTTTTCAATCTAAGTCCAATGTACCCCAATGAAAAAGCCCCAAGGCTCTAGGCTCCTCACTTGAATAGAATTGCATGCAGTTGCTTCCTGCTTGTTTTAGATTCATCAGTGGATTAAACTAACCTGGTGATGATGATGAAATGGAAAGCCACATGTTCTAATGAAGACTATAGGCAAAACAGAAGTAACAATGAATGAAGGGAAAAAAAGCACACAAGAGTTTTCTTGTGTGCGGCTGTAATTCTCTTGGATTTGCAACCCACCACATGAAACAGTAACTCTGCCCCAAACTATACATCAGGTACTAACTATGCCGCAACCAAAAGTCTGACCTAAAGAAAACTAATGTGAGAGAGTTAAAATGATAGAAGGAAAAAAAGATGAAATGGAAATGCATGGAACAGCTCTAGAGATACCTGTTATCAGCAACCTTTTGTTCCAACATACAATACCCATTCCTTCATCTACACATGAAAGTAAAAGAATATCAAGAAAATAGAAATTTTATTACCAACCATTTTCTTGAGTCCTATGATTATCATATATCTAGATTTTCTTTCCAGAAAAGGTACTTATATTGCCTGCTTATGCAACTAAATTTGCAATTTAAGAAAACACAAGTGAATGTTTTAAATTCAATTTTCTGACATAATCAACACCCAAACAATACATCATGACTTGAAGTGTATATTTAGAAGCAAGGAAAATACAATTTGGTCATTTCAGTTTATAAGTACAAATAATTGCAATTTGTTTCGACAACACATTCACATCAAAAAATTGGTTTACCTAATTTGTGAGAGCCAAGTTAGCATATAAAAGGGACTCAATGGTCCCAATATGTTCCCAATAGCCATTAAATAGATATGCCTGCCAAGTTATGAATGTGGCAGCCTTGTTAGAGACTTCTACTAATATGGTTTAAATGCCCAATTTCTGTTCCCAGAAAACTGAGACCAATATATGGTTCCCTTCTTTATATAAAGGCTGACTGGAACTGATAACTCACTCTTAGGCCTAGAAAGGTGCCAACAATTGTAGCAACAACCCCCATTGTAAACTGGCCTTTGAGAGAATCTACACTTTTTTTAAAAGAGATAATCTATGATAATACAGAGGATTATGTTAACACTTGGGAACTCAGGATCGGAGTCTATGTACTCGGCTATTGATTTTCAGGGCGTTACAGTGTAAGACATCCAAGCCATGCAAACAGTGGGGTCCACCATCAAAGATTGCCTGTCTGGAAAAATCAGGCCAACCCGACATTGGGTTGGGCTTGGGAAGGATGTATCGGGTCCAGTCTCGGGCTTGGGCTATACAAACACCAACCCGATAAAACTTGGGTCGGGCTCGGGTTGAGGTCTCGGGTTGCCCAAGTTGTTGAACAACCTTACTGATAGCTGAATCATTTTTAGAATCTATCAAATTACCCAAAGCAGATAACTTTAGAATACGAGTCACGATAGGCAGTTTTACAGTTTTCAAGTAGCTTTCCACTTGCAACTCTACAAGTTCATTGTAATTTGATCTCAAGTGAAGCAGCAAAGGTGATATGTCCTGAATCTTCTTCTTTATATCTTCAGTAACAGCCTTGGGAATGTCAAAATCATTCAAGCCAACACTATATCCTTCTAAAAAGAGAATCTCTATCAGCAATGGCTGCAACATATTAAAGAACTTAACAGCCTCTTCTGTTCCCTTCTTGTCAAGAACAGAAGTAACAATCTCTGTGAATGATGACTACAGTAAATCTCTATTGAAATCAATCCTCACCATTTCACTTTTACTGATCAAATGCCTCTCCCCAAAGCAGTGAAAAAACGCAGGTAAAGCACTCTGTACTATTTGCAAAATAGTCCATAGAGGACCTGTACGGTGAGCCTTAAGCAAAGCAGGTTCTGGTAAAACTGGTGAAACACACAGCCAATTGTTGCGTAATCGCTTTGTTCAAGAAAAAAGTCCTAAACATGAATTTAAGTGACAATAAAGAATCATGCACCAATTGTAAATTCAGACTACCACTATGAGAACTACGGATTTTCTTTTCAACACTAAACAGCTCCAAAACTTCTGCCTTTACTACTAGAGATTGTAGATAAAATATATGAACACAATCCCCATCAAAATCCACACCTAGGGGAGCACAAATAAGAGGACTGATCTTAACAATATGGGGGAATTGCAATAACAAAAAGGTTAGTAAGAGGAACCTGGATATCAAGAAGAGTGGCACCTAGTTAGAAGGGATCATGCAACTACTTTTCTCTAATGATAATTGATAAGTTAACTTCTTTGTTAATGCTGGTGCAAAATATTAACAAAACAGGATTCAGGAATGCATGAGAAGATAGATGTTGAACAGAGTGATAGCTATGCAATGGTCATTGGTGCATTATAAAATTCTTGGGCCAAAAGTTTGTACATACTGTTCAGGTTTTCAGTTTGTAAAAGTGGGGCCCATGGTTTAATAATCGAAGCCATTGACATGTCGGATCTCACACTGGAGTCTGGACAACCCAGATGGAATTAAATGGTGATCCTTCTGCATGGGGGGTGTTCAGCAGCAGTTCACATTCGAGTATTCAACCAAGAAAAGGCAAAAAAATATTATTAGCTACAACCTTCCAATCTTTGCAAGGAAATGGACCATCTATAGTGAGGCCTATCATATCAACCATTTGGATCACTTGTATAACAGGCTCCACTCTCAGCACGAGCATTGTTTGATACCTCATTGTTGTTGTGAATGTTCCTTTTTTATTTATCCAAGTAGAGTGCATGTAATTTCTTGCCAAACAATTACTTAAAAATAAAAAGCATATTGTAAACTCTTGTTGGGACTGCATAAATTTACCAACTTCAGCCTGTTTGGGACTACATAAATTAACCGACTTCAGCCCTGTTTGTAGCTGCTTAAAAATGATTTCATCTCATTTTACTTAGTAGTAATTATGTATTCAAGATCATAGTTTATCTAATTTATGGGTTATACTCATTCCACACATTCTCCACACATTCTCATTCCATGAAGTTCACATGAGATCCAACAAACATTTTCCATGAAGCCTTTTTTCTGCTATTCAAAATAGACCCTACACTCAGGTTTTTGTTGTATTTTGTTTCTTCACTAACTGTTCTTCTTGTGGCAATTCTAATGTGCTTCTACTGATGCAGTGAACACACTACCATAGAAGGCAATATTGTGTAGCAGTGCATTTGGTCCACTTTTATCCCTTTAAGGATGTCTTTTGTGCATGTTTGTGTGTCGGGGCTTTAGTCCTTGAAACTAGGTTGTCTCCCAGTGATCCTAACCATCTAGACAATGAGTCTTGTTTTGTATCATGGATAGAAAACAATAAAAATCTTTTAGTTGGATTATCTTAACACTTCGAAATTCGGCTCTTTTGCTTTGAAAATGGATGCTTTCCATAACCTTTGTATAATCAAAAGAAACTGGAAGATCCAAAACAATCAAAATCTGGGAAGATAAATTATCAAAAGAGTAACTGCAAGTCTTTACTAGTGCTGGAATTGGCAATCCCTAACAATTGATGAATAAATGCCCTTTCAGTTTTTTCAGCTGAATAAATGCCCTTTCAGTTTTCTCAGCTGAACAAAAGAGTAACTGCAAGTCTTTACTAGTATTTGTCTTTTCAGAAATCTACTTTTCTAAGTGCCAAAGGGTTGCATGCCAAAACAAGTTACTGTAGCAAGGAACAAATAGAAATTGGGTTACATGCCAAATTCCTGAAGTAATGTTAAGGGGACATAAAGAAAGACTTTGATGCATACACCATATCTACCCATCCACCAGGTACATTTATTAACATTAGCCCTTGGGACCAAAAATCAGCCCAAACCAAACCTTAGGCAGTGAAAACCAATGGACAGAGAATGATATCATATACACATTTATAAAGTTAGCCCATTTATAAAATCATAAAAAAAAATTTACAAAAATAAAAATAAATAAATCCATTTGACGATCAAAGGGTCCATTTGAACTTGGTTTGAAATATACAAAGCAGACAGCTCGCTACAAAATTACTGTGTTCAGTGCTCCTCTCCAGAAATCAGTTGTTTTCTAATTATTTTTGGTACATAAACCTAACCATGCAACACTAACCTTGAGAGCTTTTTTCCTCATTAGTATACTGAAATACCGGCACAGAGAAAATGCCTCCACTGAAAATATAGTCCTCAACCAGAGCTTGCATCCTATGAGAAAATACCATAATGAAATAAATAAATTAAACTTTGAGAATAAAAACATTGGTATAAAGTAAAAGGAATCAGAACAAAGAAATCATTGCTAGCAAAACATCCTACATTTGAGAAACTCACTGATATTGAATTCAATGGCAAAAAACTGCATGCACAAAGAAATCAGAACATCCAAGTGCAGACTCTAGGGGCTGAGGACAATAATATCTATGACTGCTAGAAGTGCCACCTTTTTTTCTTTTTCATTTTCTTTTTTGTCAAAAGAATGAGGTGGGTTGGTGATGTTGGTAACAATGGAATGGACAACTGGTTCCGCACCTAGGCGACATCAAACATATCCATATCAAGTCCATGAGCTTGATATGCTGACGCATTTGCAGGGCTGAGATTGCATGGGTGGTTTTTGGTGTGTTAAAATCATAAGCATTTATGATGATTCAAATGCGTGGATTGCAAAAACTCATAGAATATCTATACACCTCTAAATCATAATATAAAGGAAAGAAAGCGTATCTGAATCACGTGTAGCCAGGCTGCAAGCCCCAGCCTCATCCGCATCCTCAGGCTCAGCTGCAAGCTTAGCCCTAGCCTCATAGCCAGCTGCAAGCTTAGCCCTAGCCTCATAGCCAGCTGCCTCCATATTTACAGCCCCTGCTCATTGGCTTATGCAGGCCCTTCTTTACCTGCAACACATTTATAAAATCAGCAATTTCAGTAATTTCATTTTATTTAACAGAAAATGTATGGTCTACATGACAGGCCCTTCTTTACCTGCTCATTGGCTTATGCAGGCCCTTCTTTACAAAATGACCCCTCCTTTTTTCAAAAAAGGAAAAAAACCCAAGGACCTAAAAAAATAGCAAAAAACCATCTAAAACCCTCAAACGCTAGTCTTTTGCAACAAGGGCGTGAAGCCATGGCAAGATCCCATCATTTCCTTGCAAGGATATAAAAAAACAAGTGACGATCGCTGCTAATCCCAACAAACACAAAATAGAAACCAAATTAAAACCCTAACAAAAGCTTCTAGTCTACCAACATTTGAAACGGAAAAAGAAAAGCTTCAATACATACCAAAAATTGATGCAGCCGCTCAATCAAACAAGCTAAAGCCCATTTCCTCGTCGGACTCCTCTTTCTCCTCGACTTTCTCTTCTTTCTTCGACTCGGCTGCAGCAGGCGCTGCGGCAGATCCACCGCCACCGCCAGCAGCTGCAACGGAGATCGCAGCGCCACCGCCAGAAGGAACGGAAGTGAATTTCTCCCTTCCGGTAGCAATGAGCTCGGTGATGTCCTTCCCTTGAACTTCCGTCAGAAGCAGCTTGATCCTGTCATCTTCTGCTTCGGCTACCACTGATCCAAGGATGGCTTGGATTTCTTTCGCAGAAGGTTGAGGGTTTCCACCCAAGACGGCGAGCAAGTACACTGCTACCACCTTCATCTTCTCTCTCTGCTGGAAATGGAGCGAGGGTTTTGGGGCAGAGAGGGAAAGAGGTAAGGAAGGGCTTAAAAGATTGTTTCTGAGAGAGAGAGAGAGAGAGAGAGAGAGAGAGAGAGAGAGAGGAATCGAAGGGCAATATTCATTTGGGGGCGCGGCTCTATTTTGAGTGCGCGCCCAACTATTTTGGGCGTAGATTGGGTACTTACGTGGGGCCCACCATGATGTAAAGGGTTTATCTGTTCCATCCATTTATTTTTATAAATACATTTAAGTAATAATCCCAAAATTGAGATATATTGAACGCCCAACTGGACCACACCATAAACATCACGTGTGATTTAATCTCTACTATTTCCTATCGTGTGGTCCAGTTGAGCCTTAAAAATATCTCATTTTTTGGGATGATTCCTAAAATTATATTTAAATACAGATGGAAGGATTAGATAGAATACATATATTGTGGTGGGCCTAAAAAAGTTCCTTACACGACCGTCAATTATCAGTGGTGTAGGAACCTTTCTGCTACGGATATAATCTGTAGCAATCTAGCTACGGTTTATATCCGTAGCTAAAAACCTATATTGTCTGTATCCTTTGCCCATTTTTTTGGTAGTGCTCAAACACAGTCTACTCCACTCCCGGTAACCGCACTCAACCCTTGAGTGTACCGGATTTCACTAAGGAGGTTTCACAGTAGTTCACTAAGGAGGTTTCACAGCAGTTCACCTCTGACCTAAGGTTTTAAATTAGGTTCACCTTTAACCTTTACAACCTACACTGAGGCTGACTGTTTATGCTCTCACGAGCAAGGGTCGACACAATGCACCCACTTTTAGGCACACTAGCCAAGGATCTTCCATAAGACCCTACTGGAGGTTTCTACACGATTGACCTCAAACCCGAGGTTTCACATGGTTCACATCAAACCCAAGGTTTTACACGGTTCACCTCAAACCCAGAGTTTTACTAGTTCACTCATAACCAGATGTTTGTGCTCTCCACAGAGCAAGGGTCCACACAACGCACCCACCACGTACACTCCCGCCGGAGGCCTCCTTGAGGACTTCAAAGGGTGAGAACCACTTAAGACCCAATCCTACAAAGGAATGATCACAAGTGTCATTTTAAACTCTAGATACTTACAAATAAGTTGATGAGTCCCGTTTAGCACAATGCTGAAGATCTCCTCCTCCTTGTTGACGAAGAGTCTTCTGCTCCCTTGATCCGCAACACAAAATGATATACCAGTACTTGGCTTAGGGTTGGGTTAAGGTCAAGATGAAATCCTACTCTCAAAATATTTTCCTATTAGGAAGATAGAGCGATTTCAATCTTATGCATTCAAGGCATCCCAACTTAATGATTTGCCATTAAGATTGTAGCTGGAGGATCCTTGAATGCGGAAGTTCATTCCCCAATCCACTCTATTGAATGTCAATGATGAGGGTGGATTGGAGGATGAACTCCCTTGAGAGAAAGGGCTTTGGATATAATGTATAAGTTGAAACGCATAAAAGCTCTCTCTACTTTCTCTCACATTAACAAAAGACAAGTCCTCTATATATAGGAAAAAAGTTCCAACGGATATAAAACGGTCACATTTATGACAGAGTTCGATATCATCGAGCGTATACTCTCGATAACATTGATGGTCTGCTCGATGACTCGAACTCAATGTCATGCGCTTTTGAAACTTCTGCCAATTGGTCGATGAATTGAAACTATTGTCGATGTCATCGAATTTCGAACTCCGATTCCATCGATGACAGGTTCGATCCATCGACACTTGAAAAACTGAGAGAGACTTGACTTTGAAATATTTTAGGATTTCATGAATGATCAGGGAACCATCGAGATCATCGGAATTTGAATGTCGATGATATCGAGATCAGAGTCGAGACATCGATAAATCCAGCGGATTATTCCTTAAGCTTGTTGGACGGTTTATGACCTTGTTCGATGCAATCGACCTGGTGCCGATATCATCGATATTTGAATATCGATTCTATCGAAGGGCCCCCGATCATAGTTAAAAATAATCTGAAATATCTGCTGTAAGATGTGCCCGCCCACGATCGATATCATCGATGGACTTCCGATGTTATCGATATTTGATTTCAGATCATATCGGAAGAGCATCGATATATTGAAGGAATTTGAAATTTTCATTAAAAAACAGGGTCGCCGGAAATCTGCTGTTGATCTTATCGAGCCACTTTCGATGTGCTCGTGATTTGTATATCGATGATATCGATAGGGTAATCGATATATCGATAAATCAGTCCAGATGAGTATTTAGTTGCTGGACATTTTTATTTCTTATATCGATGATATCGATAGGTGCATCGATATATCGATAAATCCGTCCAAATAAATATTTAGTTGCTGGACACTTTTGGTCATCACATCGATAATATCGTTAAGGTATCGAGGACATTGACAGAGTAGGTCGATCATATCGAGGGTGCTTCGATAAAATTGACAGGGCGAGAAAAACTTAGAAATTTTCCTATTTTAAAAAAAAGTTTTCTCACCTTAAAACCCTATGATTTTTAATTTATTTTTAAGGGTTTTCTTGACTTGGTGTTTTGGGTTATGAGATGTGAGGCTTTAGGTTTATCTATGGCGAGCTTGCACACATCCGGTTGAGGCAGATGCTTGAATTGATCTTCCTATCAGGCTCTGTAGACAATCTGACTCAACACTCACGTAACTTGACAAACCAGGGCACTTTCAATCTCTCCATTTGTCAATTACGTGACAAAATTCCAAAACACCCTAGAACACTTTAGACAAACACACCCTAAATTGTGTGTACATGCTTTTACACAATTTTACAATATTTATCCCATGTACACAACTGGTAGCTACTCCCCCTTTCTTGTAAACTCCCCGTTGCTTGATGCAGCTGCTCCCCCTAACACCTGCAACAACAACTAATAGATACACAATTTCCATTCAGGGTTGTTTGTAAATGTTCTTCCCATTTTTGTCAGTCATTGACAAAGATATCTCAGGTGATATTGACTGAAGCTTGAAATACTTGGGAGAACCAATCAGGTAGAAGCAAAACATTGATGTATAATAGTTAACTCAATTCAATCAAGCATCAATTTCAGAATTTATGAATGCATAGCAGATAGAATATACGTTAGAGATATCACATGCATTTCATATCAGAAACTTGATAAACCAGGGAAACTCAAAGCATAATTATGGCAGTAAAAATATGAATTCTATTAAGCCATATCCAAAGGAAACTAAAATATCTAAGGTAAATTTCCCAAGATTTACAATTATACCAGAATTTCAAAATATATACTGCCATAGACAGCAGTAACTCAATAGAAAAAAAATCCCAAAGTATTCAACTATCCAACTATCATTACACATACTGCCACAGATAGCAGTAGATTAAAGTTTATCAGAACAAAGCATTTTCAGGCCAACCATTTAAGGAAACCACTGATTATCATCGTGCATTTCCAAGTTTCTTCAATTGTATCGATGTTGAATATCGGTATCATTGATCTGACATTGTTCAGATATTATTGAGATTATCATAACTTTGCATTCAAAATAACATGATTAATACAGAGAATTTTGACTTGTGGTTGACATATAACCATGAATGTCTCAGTGTGAAGATTTTATCTGTGTGGCTCATGTTCACTGAGATTTAGTGAGTGCAGACCCCAATGGATTTTTGTAGGTCACTAAACCTATTTGTATCAAGAGGTTTGGTGAGGATGTCTGCGAGTTGCTTTTCTGTGGAAACATAATCCAATGTAAGAATCTTGTCATCAACAAGTTCTCGGATAAAGTGATGACGGATGTCAATGTGTTTAGTCTGAGAATGTTGAATAGGATTCTTTGAAATGTTGATTGCGCTTGTGTTATCACAGAAAAGACTCATCGTGGGTTGTTCAATCCCGTAATCTAACAACATCTGTTTTATCCAAAGGAGATGTGCACAGCAACTACCAGCGGCAATGTATTCAGCCTCGGCAGTAGATAATGATATTGAATTTTGTTTCTTGCTCTGCCAAGAGACTAGGCAGTTTTCAACATAGAAACATCCTCCGCTAGTTGATTTTCGATCATACAAATTTTCTGCCCAGTCGGCATCAGAGTACCCAGCGATAATCGTGGATGTTTCAAATGGATACCACAGACCGTAGGAGGTAGTTCCAGCTATGTATTTAATTATCCTTTTAACGGTTGTTAGGTGAGATTCTTTCGGATCAGCTTGATATCGAGCACATACACCAACACTAAAAGATATGTCGGGACGACTAACTGTGAGATATAGTAGACTTCCTATCATACTCCAGTAGAGATGTTGATCCACACTTTTGCCATTTGCATCTTTGGAGAGTTTGAGTATGGTGCTCATGGGAGTGTGATAAGAGCGTCCAAATTCAAGACCAAACCTTTTCACCAAATCGTTCGCATACTTGGTTTGACAGATAAAGATTTTATCATGTAGCTGCTTGACCTGCAATCCTAAGAAGAAGTTTAGTTCACCGACCATACTCATTTCAAATTCTGATTTCATGAGGTCGGCAAATTTGTATGCGATATCTTCACATGTTGAACCAAAGACTATATCTTCCACATAAATTTGTGAATAAGCAGTGAGTCTTTTGTTCTTTGGGTAAACAGAGTCTTATCAACACTCCCTCTGCAAAATTTATGGTCTAAAAGAAATTTTGTCAATTATTCATACCAAGCACGTGGTACTTGTTTGAGACCATAGAGGGCTTTGTTCAGACGATATACGTAGTGAGGATACTTGGAATCAGAAAATCCCTTTGGTTGTTCAACATAGACTTCTTCAACAAGTTCTACATTAAGAAAAGCACTCTTAACATCCATTTGAAATAGTTTAAATTTTAATGCACATGCAATGGAAAAAAGAATTCTGATAGACTCAAGGCGTACTACAGGAGAAAATGTCTCATCAAAATCAATGCCTTCTATCTGTGAGTACCCTTGAGCTATAAGCCTTGCGTTGTTTCTAATCACATTTCCTGATTCATCAGATTTATTCTTGAAGACCCATTTGGTTCCAATGACATTTGTATCGAGTAGTCTGGGAACCAATTTTCATCCCTCATTTCTTTGAAATTGTCGAAGTTCTTCTTGCATAACATTTATCCAGTATTCGTCTTGAAGAGCTTCCACAATGTTCTTAGGCTTAATCTTTGAGGTAAAGTAGAAATGACTATAGATATTTTCTATCTGTCGTTGAGTTTTTACACCAACATTAGGATCTCTAATGATTTGTTGTCGAGGATGATCTTTTATGATGGGAATGTCAGATGATGGTTGAGGTTCACTGGGTGATAAAGTATTATTTTCAGATTTTTTCAGTATGCATGAATCTACATCATCTTCTAATTCATTCACAGGTGCATCTTCTTCATGAGGTTGATCATCGATTACCACATTGACTGATTCTTGAATAGTGAGAGTTCTTAGATTGTATGCTTTGTATGCACGACTATTCATGGCATACCCCAAGAAGATTCCTTCATCACTTTTAGACTCAAATTTCCCTAGGTGATCTCTATCTCTCAAGATATAACATTTGCTACCAAAGACTCGAAAATATTTCACACTAGGCAGTTTCCCATACCATAGTTCGTATGGATTTTTGTTCAGACCTACTCTATTTATGATGTAGCAAGCAGTATTCATAGCTTCTGCTCAAAAACTTTTTGCCATATCCTTCCCATTTAGCATAACTGACCCCATCTCCTGCAATACTTGATTTTTCCTTTCAATGACTCCATTTTGTTGTGGGGTTTTTGGAGCTGAGAATTCATGACAAATTGCAGTATTTTTCAAAATTTTCATTTTCAAATTCCCTACCATGATCACTTCTGATGCGATTGATCCCGTATCCTTTTTCATTTTGGAGTCTCTTTGCCAGGATCACAAATTCCCCAAAAGCATCCGATTTTTCTTGATGAAATGCGACTTAAGTAAATCTGGTGTAGTCATCTACTACGGTTGACCTCAAACCTGAGGTTTCACATGGTTCACCTCAAATCCAAGGTTCTACACGGTTCACCTCAAACCCAGAATTTTACTGGTTCACTCTTAACCAGATGTTTATGCTCTCCACAGAGCAAGGGTCCACACAATGCACCCACCACGTACACTCCCGGCGGAGGCCTCCTTGAGGACTTCAAAGGGTGAGAACCACTTAAGACCTAATCCTACAAAGGAATGATCACAAGTATCCTCTTAGACTCTAGATACTTACAAATAAGTTGATGAGCCCCGTTTAGCATAATGCCGAAGATCTCCTCCTCCTTGTTGACGAAGAGTCTTCTGCTCCCTTGATCCGCAACACAAAATGATATACCAGTACTTGGCTTAGGGTTGGGTTAAGGTTAAGATGGAATCCTACTTTCAAAATATTTTCCAATTAGGAAGATAAAGCGATTTCAATCTTATGCATTCAAGGCATCCCAGCTTAATGATTTTCTATTAAGGTTGTAGCTGGAGGATCCTTGAATGCGGAAGTTCATTCCCTAATCCACTCTATTGAATGTCAATGATGAGGGTGGATTGGAGGATGAACTCCCTTGAGAGAAAGGACTTTGGATATAAGATATAAGTTGAAACACACAAAAGCTCTCTCTACTTTCTCTCATAGCAACAAAAGACAAGTCCTCTTTATATAGGCAAAAAGTTTCAACGAATATAAAACGGTCACATTTATGACAGAGTTTGATATCATCGAGCAGTTTCAATATCATCGAGCGTATACTCTCGATAGCATTGATGGTCTGCTCGATGACTCGAACTCAATGTCATACGCTTTTGAAACTTTTGCCAATTGGTCGATGAATCGAAACTATTATCGATGTCATCAAATTTCGAACTCCGATTCCATCGATGACATGTTCGATCCATTAACACTTGAAAAACTAAGAGAGACTTGACTTTAAAATATTTCAAGATTTCATGAATGATCGGGGAACCATTGATATCATCGGAATTTGAATGTCGATGATATCAAGATCAGAGTCGAGGCATCGATAAATCCAGCGGATTGTTCTTTAAGCTTATTGGACGGTTTATGACCTTGTTCGATCCAATCGACCTGGTGCCGATATCATCGATATTTGAATATCGATTCTATCGAAGGGCCCTCGATCATAGTTAAAAATAAGCTGAAATATCTCCTGTAAGATGTGCCCGCTCACGATCGATATCATCGATGAACTTCCGATGTTATCGATATTTGATTTCTGATCATATCAGAAGAGCATCGATATATCGAAGGAATTTGAAATTTTCATTAAAAAATAGGGGCGCCGAAAATCTGCCTGTCAATCTTATCGAGCCACTTTTGATGTGCTCGAGATTTGTATATCGATGATATCAATAGGGTAATCGATATATCAATAAATCAGTCCAGATGAGTATTTAGTTGCTTGACATTTTTAGTTCTTATATCGATGATATCGATAGGTGCATCGATAGATCGATAAATCCGTCCAGATGAATATTTAGTTGCTGGACACTTTTGGTCCTCACATCGATAATATTATTAAGGTATCAAAGACATCGACAGAGCAAGTTGATCATATCGAGGGTACTTCGATAAAATCGACAGGGCGAAAAAAACTTAGAGATTTTCCTATTTTGAAAAAGAGTTTTCTCACCTTAAAACCCTATGATTTCTAACTTGTTTTTAAGGGTTTTCTTCACCTGGTGTTTTGGGTTATGGGATGTGAGGCTTTAGGTTTACCTGTGGTGAGCTTGCACACATTTGGTTAAGGCTGACGCTTGAATTGATCTTCCTATCAGGCTCTGTAGACAATCTGACTCAACACTCACGTAACTTGACAAACCATGGCACTTTTAATCGGCTCAATGGATTGGTCGTCGGGCAAAACCCTCATTAAGGTCCTCATCGCTAAAACTTGAATCATCTAGCATAGTCCTACGGTTTGCCACTGGTAGTGCTCTATGAAAAATCGGGGACGTGTCGTACAACAACCACGGGTAGTGGAGCCACCCTGGGTGGTGGTGCACCGCATAGGGCTCGGGGCAGAAGTAGCGCATCCGCAAGATGGTCGAGGGTTACCTGTAGCCCTTGCATGGTCAACTGACTCTCCCGGTGGAAAGCTTACATTCTTTCCGAAAGATAACGAATCCCTGGATCACCGTCCACAGGATTTTGATTCATACCTTCATTGTTTGCCATCGGCCCGAGGGGAATCCTCGCTCTGATATCAATTGATGCAGGGATGAACGTGATGAGGATAAATACTCCGAATCCACAGAGCTTCTCTGGGCTCCTCACAGAGACTTCTCGAATCCACGAGGAAAGAAAGCAGAAAATAGAAATAAATTCTAATAAATTCGAAACTGATTAATTAATTCATAAAAATAAGATCACAACCCTTTAAATAGGGATACCAAGCAATGGGAAAGAAATCAGAATCAAACTACAACTAAAACTCCTAGAATTCGTGACTTATTATAAATAGTTAACTTACTATTTATAGACGGTCGTGATGTCTACTAGTGCGCAAGGTTTTCGGCCAAAAATAGTAAGTGTCCTATTTGGCTTCACCAAACCGTTCTCCTAATTATTCTAAGCTCTTTTCACGTTGGGTGCAACTCCTAAAGCCCGACGGATGAAGAGTTGTAATCAAACTAAAACTTACTATTTATAGTAAAAATGAAATTAAAGCAGGGAAACGACCGTCGATCCAGGGGTTTTTTGCAATTCCGGGCATCGCAACCCCGTGTAGCATGGTTGATTGGCTAAAGTAGCTCGTTCTACCCCAAAATCATATATTTTACATCAGATAACTCATTCCAAATTGCGAGATACGCCCGATCTAAGATCCGACGGTCCGGATCACTTCTGTCGTCGACCGGGCCTTTTCTGATCCATCTTGGCCATGAAACTGTCCGCGACCCACTCTACATCACCATTCCTACTGAGATGGAGTGAAAACACCAAAAATATAGCCTGATATGAAACTTTGTGGCCATACGAATCTTTCAAACGATGGTCACTGAATCTCCACTATTTCTCGATCTTAGTTGTTGATTATGATAACTATGAGACCTTTTGACACATCGGATATACACTAGACAATGTCTAGTGTTGCCTTAAACTTATTATTTTGCGGGTTATGTGAGGAGTAAATCTTTTGGGTCTTGGGAGCTTGAGATTAGTTATAATGGTCATTAATCGGGGAGAGTTGTGATCTATGGATGCCAATACCCATCGAGCTATAACCGACACAGATGCTTATGACACATATGTGGACATCATTGTTTGAGAAGTACGGTCATCGTGTGTGAGGGGATTGACTTAGGGCAAGATGGAAGTCCCCTCCATTGAAAGCCAATTTAGTCTTGGTTATGCCTTTGCCTTTATGTTACATGGAAGTATAAGTGTACCATGAATACAAGATCCTATATTGGACATTTGAACACTTGCATTGGAGAATCAAAGTTCAAGTTAATAGTCTGGGCTCTAGTAGCCTAGACTATGATTACATGATCAATGACTTAATGGTGCATAAAAGGTGATTAATCTTAGATCTAACGACAAGAGTCGTAGATCTTGACTGATGGCTTTGGCTCACTTTATAAGGCTTCATAGAGGCCATTGAAATTTGGTGATGCTAGGTGCATCCATCAAGATTCATTAATTTTTGCACGAGCCAATAAGGGGATCCACTAGATTTACTTGAGACTTATTATATGACCAAATTTGATTAGATCAGAGAATCGTCAAGTGATATTACCAGTAGGTCTAACACTAAAAATATTTTAATCGACTGTACAAAGGTTTTTAACTGTTAAAGTTATTTTAATGATTAAAACTTATTTTGTCGAACTTAATGATAACCCGATGGCTCATATCTGATGGTCCAATACTTGATCAAAATGAGATAAAGAGTAAAGGTGGATGACTATGAAATCGAGGTATTTGATCATAAGTGCATTAATGTTTGGGTCTATTAACAAACTTTTCTAACAGTAGGGTACGAACGAAAGTTTGAAGGGTGGCAGAGTATCATACTAGTGTACACCTTTGAAACCATAACTCCTCTTTTATAATAGTCCAAAAATGAGGCAGATGTGAATTGCAGGTGGGCCATAGGAAGGTTTCAAAGGTGGCCGTCAGTATCCCCACTATTTTGTTTGGTGAGGTCCACTTGTGTCTGGGATTTGCCTCATCAAGCAAAAAAAAAAATGAGTTGGCAAAACGGATGGATGGGGTCAATCAACTATGTACACTAGATTCATGAGAATGGATGTAGGTAACGCTCACGTTTGCCTTTTTTTGGAAGGCGTGTATGTTCTGATTGAAACGTGGGGATATTATATTTGATTGGTGTCATCACTTGCCTGTTACATCAATTCTGTAGTTGGCTAGACCATGTAGAAACGTTAGGAGAGAGAATACGAAGGTTTTTTTTATCCTAAAATGACTCATTAATCTGCAATTGAAAATTCAAGTAAGGGACCACGATTACAAAGAGGGAAGGAGTTAGGCACCCTCTCTGCTCATATAGGTATATACGATCTCTACTTCACAGGATTTAATGAACTATCGGGGATTAGGGTTAGCTCTTGTATTTTAAAGATACATAAGTGTGTAGTATGTTGCGTTAATGCACAATTGAAGCCAAATAGTAGCCTGGGTTAGATAAATCTACCTTAACTCACTCACTTGTCGTATCAGAAATACAACTGGTCAATTCGAGCTTTTGGTGGGTAGGATCCAAAAACTTAGCAAGCCACAAAGCATAAACTCGAGTCAACTGGGTAGAAATGATATGCAATGCTGATGGATAAGAGAAGCAGGGGATTGAGAAGGGAGCAAGTGTTGCCTAATGTAAATGCAACTTGGATGAAGTTGAGGATGAATGTCTTTGTTGCAAGGGTCGGATTGAGTGGTTAGTCTTGGGATCTTGGTTGCTTAGGAGGCTAGGGATTATGTTAAGATAAGTTAACCTGGGTTAGACTCCTTCCTGCCACTCTTACTTTTCCTTGGTGGAGGGATGGAATGGGTTAAGAGTGTAGCTTGGGTTGAAGTTGAATGGGCTTTCTAGATTTCTGGGATGGTTGAAATAAGAAGGCGAGGGGACTATTTATAGCCCCCAAATTTGATTTTTCTGTAATTCTTGAGAAATTCAATGTTTGAAGGGGTTTGGATGACCTAGATTTTGGATTGCCATATTGCAAGATCTCAATGATTAGATTGGATGACATGGATCATAATTTGGTAGAAGGGAGGGTCACCGGAGTCTTTTCATTTTCTCACATGCTTACCTCTTGAACTAGAGGAACCACACATGCGTTGCACCTCTCATGCCAAGGCAAGGGAGCTTCCACATGGCAGGCGGCAACCAGGGTACCGCCCAAGCCACAGGGAACTCCCTGTTTTGGCAAGTGAGCACCCACATACGAGTGCTAACCCTGCTTTCCTTAGGTGCTGGGTTTAGATGGTCTTGGATACTAATGGGCCTTGGATATGGGCTTGTTCTTGGGTTGATAGGGTTAACCTGATAAGGTGAGTTGACTCGACGAGTTGACTTGGTGACTCGATTGGATTTGACTAAGTTTGACTGGGTTGAGTTTAGCTCGGTTCTAAATGACTTGAGTTGGGTTTTGATTGGGTCCAATTCTATCAGCTTGTCGGCCCGGGCCTGGGGTGGGGTGTCTACATCAACACATATATCATGGTGGGGCCTATGAAGTTTTTTAATTGTAAGCGCCAATATCACCACTATTTCATTTGGTGTAGTCCACCTCTGCTTGGGATTTGCCTTATTTTTTGGCTCATGGCCTAATACGAGTGGGAAAATAGATGGACGGCGTCAATCACACACATACATTATGGTGGGCCATAGGAAGTTTTCAACGATGGGCATGGATATAAAATACAGGGATCTAAAATATGTGAGCCTCCAGTGCCCAACACTACCTAACCATATGGTGTTGGGGTCACCACCCAATCCATTTCCTTATTGGAGACCCCAGCCATTCTCATTGGGTGTAAATGGGTGCCCATCTACATGCCAATCCATGTGGCAATGTGGCAGCGTGTATGTGATTTAGTAGTCAATAGATGCATCCACGTCGTGTAGATGTGTTGCGAGATGTCTTAAATCTGAGTCCTTTCGCAACTGGGATGGGGAAAGGAGTTTCGCGGATTTCGTGTCGCAAGTCCTTTCGCAACTGGGATGCGAAAAGGAGTTTCGCGGATTTTGTGACGCAAGTCCTTTCGCAACTGAGATATGAAAGGGAAGTTGCCAAAACTATAAATTGGGGTCCCTAGGGCTATTCTAATATTATTTCAAGACTTCCTAAAGGTATTGTAAAGGGTTCTAGGGTTATCAAAGGGTGTAGCAAGGGTGAGATTCGAGGTTGTTCGAATCGGGTAAGTCCTTTCTCTTCGTAATTGATGCTTTCATAGTGGTGATCTGTCGCTTTGTGCCATGGTTTTTTCCCACAAGGGTTTTCCACATTAAATCTGTGTGTTCTCTTTTCTTGTGTGTGTGCTTGGTGCCATTGGATTGCTATCCTAGATCTAGATCTGTGTGATTCTGCAGGCCAAAAATCCCAACAAGTGGTATCAGAGCTAAAGTTGGGGCACAGATCTGAATCTGAGGGATTAGTAATAATGGCGAGCACCAGGTATGAGTTTGAGAAGTACTCAGGAAAAAATAATTTTGAGTTATGAAATATCAAGATGATGAGTTCCTTAATCAAACAAGGCGAAGATGGTGCTCTTGAGGAGCGGAAGTCCACTATGACTGATGGTGATTGGAATACTCTTGATAAGAAGGCTTTATCATCGATCTGTTTATGTCTCATGGATGAGGTTCTCAACAACGTCATGAGGGAGAAAACTGTGGCTAAGTTATGGGCGAAGTTAGAGGATGTCTATGCGAAGAAATCCTCTGAAAATCGCCTACACTTGAAGCGGCAGTGGTATAACTTCAAGATGACAGAGGGTGGAGATCTGGAGGCTCACATCAACAACTTTAATAAATTGGTTTACAAATTGCTGGATATGGAGAAAGTGATGAAAAATGAAGAACAAGCATGTATGTTGCTGAATTCTCTCCCGGCGTCCTATGAGTCATTCAAGGATACTATGTGCAGCATGAATAAAACCCTGAGTGTCGACACTGTTATCTCAGCCCTTTAAGGGAAGGCTATGAGACAGCTAGACAGCAACATGGGGACATCTTCTGATGCACTGTTTACAGTGGGTAGAAATTCTGAACAAGGTACAGGTTCTTTAGGTTCTAGATCCAAATTCAAGGGCAAGAGCAAAAGAAAGGTAAAGTGCTGGAATTGTGGGAAGGAAGGACATGTGAAGAGGGATTGTGAAAATCCTAAATCTAAGAGGGAAGATTCTGAGGCTTCATGCAGGGAGGCTAACACTGCCACGTCAGATGAATCGAGTGGATGTGATGGTGATGTTTTGTCTGTGTCTTCGCTCAGACGGTCATACGATGATCGTAAGGACGAGTGGATGCTAGACACAAGGGCATCTTTTCACATGACTCTTCATCGAAGTTGGTTCACCAGCTACAGGGAGTGCGATGGTGGACAGGTGTTTATGGGCAATGGCTTTGCCTGTAATGTTGTGGCTGTTGGTACGGTGCACATCAGGATGTTTGATGGGGTGGAGCGTACCTTGACAGATGTGAGGCACGTTCCTGATTTGAAGCAGAATCTGATTTCTCTTAGTGTACTTGAGGCAAAAGGATGCAAGTACACATGTATTGATGGTGCTTTTAAAGTATCTAAGGGGGCACGGGTAATCATAAAAGCGCAACGACTCGATCATGTTCATAGGTTGATCGGGAGCACTTCAAAAGGTGGAGCTACAGTGGATGTAGCGGATTCCACCTCTGCACGTGTGTGGCATGATGGACATGACCACATGATCGGGCAGGGCAGGAAGGCTGAGACGTGCAGACAGGGATACAGAGCAGGTGGAGCAGCCACCTGTGAGAAGAACCACATGGCATGATCGCAGGACATCGGCGAGGTACATGGACGACTCCAATATTGCAGGGGATTCATCTTCTATTCAGATGATCTAGGTGAGCCTGGTGCTGAGAAGTGAAAGGTGACTATGAGCGATATGATGGATTCGTTGTACCAGACCGACATATGGGAGCAGGTGGAGCTTCTAGTGGGCCGGTGAGCGGTTGGATGCGGGTGGACCCTCAGGAGGATACAGTATAGATGCAGGGCGAGGTTGGTAGCGAGGGATTATTCTCAGAGAAAAGGGATCGGCTTCTCAGAGATATTCACGCCGACGGTATAACAGGTATCTATCAGATCCGTGATTGGCGCTGGTTGGCCAATGTGATCTTGAGCTATGACGTGATACAGAAATAAGAGAAGAGGTCAAGAAGCTACACGGTTGAAGATTGAAGACATGGTGGAGATTGTTGCGAGATGTCTTAAATCTGAGTCCTTTCGCAACTGGGATGCGGAAAGGAGTTTCGCGGATTTCGTGTCGCAAGTCCTTTCGCAACTGGGATGCGAAAAGGAGTTTCGCGGATTTTGTGACGTAAGTCCTTTCGCAACTGGGATACGAAAGGGAAGTTGCCAAAACTATAAATTGGGGTCCCTAGGGCTATTCTAATATTATTCCAAGACTTCCTAAAAGTATTGTAAAGGGTTCTAGGGTTATCAAAGGGTGTAGCAAGGGTGAGATTCGAGGTTGTTCGAATCGGGTAAGTCCTTTCTCTTTGTAATTGATATTTTCATAGTGGTGATTTGTCGCTTTGTGCCGTGGTTTTTTCCTGCAAGGGTTTTCCACGTTAAATCTGTGTGTTCTCCTTTTTTTTTTTTTTTGTGCTTGGTGTCATTGGATTGCTATCCTAGATCTAGATTTGTGTGATTCCGCAGGCCAAAAATCCTCAACAAGATGCCCTTGGGCAAAACTGGAGGTAGTCCACTTATCAGGTGAGCTACAATTTCTAAAAATATATGGACGGAAAGAAAAACTTAAGGAAAATATCCCTAAGCATCTTTTAATTCCTAATGTTATGGTCCATTTGATGAGCGAAGCAGTCGGTTCTTCGAGGAAGGACAGCTACACATGGGGCCTATCTTATGGACCTGATGAATCTCACACACATTGGTCGGTGGGTGCATGTGGGATGGTGTGTAGATGGGCTCCGTTATACAAGTGTGTGTGATAGGAAAACCTCATTGTTAGAGTAACTAGAGTAATAACTCTACGGCCATAAATATGGAAGCCCACCTTGATGTTTCTGAGAAATCCACTTGGTTCATCTATTTTGCAATCTCATTTGATAGCATGACCCAAAAATGAGGCTGATCTAAAGCTGGGGTGGGTCACATGGGGTGGGTCACATGGGAAACAGTGGGATTGAATAATATGTTGAAACATATTGGGGCAATCGTAGAGATCACTTTGAACATTGTATCTGCCTCATTTTTAGGCCTTAAATAAGGTGGCAAAACAGATTTCTCACAAACATCAAGGTGGGCATAAGTATAGTTGTGATAGGGTCCCACATTAACTCATTGCATGTCTTGGGTGGTGATAGATTAGTTGGAGTAATAACTCCAGGACCATATACAGTGGGGGACACCTTGATGTTTGTGAGAAATCCATCTGGTTCATTATTTTGCCATCTTATTTAAGGGTATGGGTCCGAAAATTAATGAGGCCGATCCAAAGCTCCATAGATCTAGGCGCCAAGAAACAGTGAGATTGAATGGCACAGTTAAAATATCTTAGGGCCATCTTGGGGACCACTTTAAGCATTGAATCTGCCTCATTTTAGTGCCTATATGGGAAAATAGATGGACGTAATAGATTTCTTACAAATATCAAGGTGGGCCATATGTACGGTAGTGTTTCGATCAAACGTCTATTTGTTCAATTCATTATAGCGTTGGGTGGAAAAATAGTCGTTTATATTTTAAATGAAAGATATTTTGGCCTTTTAAAAAATAGGGTTCTAAAATCGTACAAAATTGAGATTGTATATGGCACTCGGGGTTGAGATGTCAACCTAGGAAAAAATTAGGTGGGCTACTTTAAATATTTTAAAAGCAGACTTGTCGATGGCACTAAAGACAAGTAGTTATATTGAAAAACTTTTTAATTTTTTAATTTATTTATTTTAATCTCCACTAAGAGTAGAGGTGGGCATCGAGTCTAGTCGAACGGAGTTGGGGTTGATCCGGTTCTTAAATACACCTGACTCGAACTTGACCTGATTCGATACCGAGTCCAGCATACCCGACCCGATTTGAGTCTGGGTCTGGCCTGCACTAATCCGGACAGAGTCTGACTCGATCACAAGTAATGAGTCGGGTTGAGTTGGCGCCTAGTGGGTCAGGTGCAGCGGGTATCCATGTTATGAAATCACAACTCAAAACCTATATTCACTTGAGAGAATTACAACCTCTTCATCAACTACATGGCATCTCAGATCTGAAACGTCATATCTGAGTTTTCTTTAACATATATGTACGAGTCGAGTTTCGGATCGAGTTGAGTCAATACCGAGTTGGATTTAGGGTCGACTTGACTCGAGTTACTGGATGACTCAAACTTGACTCGATTCGAGTTCGGATTGGACGAAGTCAACTCGATTTAGATCGACTCGCCCACTAGTAGGGCTGTACACGAACTGAGTTAGCTCGGTTAGCTTGCTCGAATCGACTCAAAAAAGCTTGATTCGACTTGGTTTGATATTAAGTTCGAGCCAAGTCAAGCTGATTTTTTGAGTTCGAAAAAATTTCAAACTAAGTTCGAGCTTGCCCGAGCTCGACTCGACTCAGATCGAACCCCAACTCGAATTGAACTAGCTCGGTGACTCGGTTACTTTGATATTGATGTTGCTCACCAAGTGTTTGATGGAATGACTCAACGAAGTATTGGATGGTGGCAAGAAAGGTATGTATATGAAACAAATACCATTTTTTCTTGATTTTGATGTTGCCTATAGGGTGTTTGATGAAATACCTATAAATAGTTGTTGCTGTTTTACATACAGTAAGAAATTGAAACTGCACTCCATATGTCTGTGAAAATGCCGCACAAGCTCAATTTTGGCTCGAACTCGGCTTGAATTGGCCTGAGCTGCTGACCAAACTGAGCCGAGCTGGCCAGTCAGGCTCGAGATCGAGTTGAGCCAAGTTCAAGCTGAGGTCAGCTAGTGGCCGAGCCGAGTTGAACTTGCCAAGCTCGACTCGATTCAACTCATGTACACCTCTACCAACTCGGTTCAGATCGAGTCGGATCTAAATGAGTCGGACAATTGGAGTTTACCGAGTCAAGTCGTCCCGTGCCCAGCTCTAACTAAGGAGATCCCGCCATAGGGTTTGGATTATTGAAACAAGCGTAGGAAACTTACACTTGAACGGTTCACAAGTCATTCTTTTTGTATAATGGTGGCCCACTTAATGAGTGAACCAGGCCAACAGTTTGCACAGGCCACTAATCATTACCTTGAGCTTATCCCTATGGAGTCGGAAGTCGAGGGCCACCTGGGTCATCCCCGCCACTGCATTGTGGATGGGGTGGTGAACTATCACCACATTTTCACCGCACCTACTGACTCTACATTTCTGTTTGCGAAACTGTGGCCACCGCACGTGTGACATATGTGAACATTATCCAGACCGTTAAAATTGTAGGGGACATCGTGGATGAATCTGAACTCAAAATTATGCTTCCTGACAGTGATCCTAACATCATAAACAGTGGCGATAAAATGAATGGTTATAAAATGTTATGATCATCATTCCATATTCAATGAAATGCTATGCTTTATACACAATGCGGGCCCACTATCAGATCTGTCTTATGTACCTGCACGCGTGCCTTGTATGGTGGGTAAGCCACCACAACCATTGGGTGCACCCCACCATGGGTGGTACTCACCTCAACATTCCCTTACCATATCATCCCATCCATGTGACTAAGATGGACGGTTGCAACCAAAGGTCCACACCCAACAGAATTCCAATTGGTGGGCCATGATTATCCTGTAAGAAGATCTTCATCATGTTTCGAATCCAAAAATGGTCTCACCAAATGAACGGATTGGATCATCAAGCCAATGGTCCCGATGTGCACAGTTGGCTATAACGTGGACGAACAAGAAGACTCGGTCTTTAGGCATGTTTTTAGGCATTGTCTAATTCCTGGTCAAACCTTTTACCCGTAACATAGGATGGACGTACTAACCTTAAGAGAAGTGATACACAGAGCCATTTCTATCATAACATGGATAGATCTACCTTCCACCGTCCACGTAGAAGATTAGATAATGGATCATGACTGTCCAATTAGTGGGGTTTTCCTTAGATAGTTAATGAATGAATAATAACTCTAATAGGACAATCCTAGCCATCCATTGTTCTCACTTTTTTGCCTAAATAGAAGAACCCAAGTCGACCAAAAGAATCTTAACAACCATCCATTTTAAATGAAATTTAATAAATGGGTCATCCATCCATAATATATTAAACTAGATGAACGGCCACGATTCATGATTTAACATGCCACATGGATGGTCCAAGTTGCATGTCTTTAGTATCATGATAGAGAGAGCTGTATCATATATATTATAACGTTGGCTAGAAGAACCTCTATAAATACTGGAGTAACAAACGGTCACTTCAATCACAAAGAAAGAAATGGATGCCATGCGATTTCCTTTACTTCTTCTTCCTTTCATTCTCGTTTTTATTCATTCCTCTTCATCCACAAAGGCTCAAAAGGACGATTTGATTGTGAGAACATGCACGGAAACAAACTTTCCTGATTACTGTATCTCGTCCTTCCGATCCGATTCTCGCAGTTCCACTGCTGATAGTAAGGGCCTAGCAAGGCTTTCGATAGAGCTCGCACTAGCAACGGCTCAGAAGACTTTGTCATTCACCAAAGATCAGCATAAAATAGCCACTAATGACGATATGAAGAAACGGCTTGCAGATTGCACTGCGAATTATGTAGATGCAATCAAATATCTGGCAAAGGCCTCTACCAAGTTCGAGTCCGGAAATTACATGGACGCGGCGGCTAAAGTGTCAAAAGCAGTCACAGAAGCTGGGAAATGCCGTGAAGAATTAAGGACGCCACCAACAATTCCAGCAGTGGAGAAAAAGTGTGATGAGATGGGATATGCATGTGACACTGCTTTTGTTATCATTCTATTCTGGACTAAAATTTCTATAATATGGCGCCTTCGGATGGTTTATTTCAGTTTTGATTAGAACAAACCAGACGCTATGTAAGGGTCGAATTACTATTTTCGATTGTCAATTAATGTGTCTGCATATGCGAGGGCAGTAATTCCAATCGCTTCTTAATTAGCTCTCCATTATATATATATATATTATTATATATATATATATATATATATATATATAGATTAGCTGGGGTAACAGCTTAGTGGTTATTAACTTTACCATGTGGGGCCTAACTTGATGAATTGTTTCATATCCATATTGTCCATTAATTGGGGGTTTTTTTTTTTTTTTTTTTTTTTTTCGGATCATTTAAGGATGTTATCCTAAAAGTTAAGTAGATCCAAATCTCTGGTGGACCACACCACTGGAAAACGTGGTGAATGACCATTAAATTGAAGCTTTTTTAGGCCATACGAGTTTTGGATCAAGCTAATCTTTATATTTACCTTTTATCCATTTCTGCTTGACCTTATAAGGGGTTGGATGGCAAATAAACATTATGAATCTTCTTATAGCGGACATTGGGAAGTTTTTAATGGTGAGCTTTCAATCATCAATGTTTCTTATGGTGTGGTCCACCTGAGATTTGGATATACTTGATGTTGAGAGTGCGTCCTAAAATGGGCTGGAAGGAGTGGATATATAACATATCATCAAGGTGGGCCCTACGGTAAGGGTAACACTGGTTAAGTTGTTACCTTGTTCAGCCATTTGCGAGATCATTTATGACATGGCTAAAAAAATGAGGCAGATACAAAGCTAGCATAACGCAAAAAAGAAGTGGACATTGAATGCCCATGTACCATTGAAAACTCCTAAGGGTGACACAAGTTTTTGATCAAGCTGATTTTTTAGTTTTCTTTCATCCAGGTGTGTGACCTTATGAACAGGTTGGATGGCAAACATGTATCAAGCTGGGCCTTGGGAAGGTTTCAATGGTGGCACATTGTCCCCACTGTTTTCTGTGTGGTATAGTTCACTTGAGCTTTGGATCTACCTCATTTTTGGGCCATGCCATAAAG